>JAOEGS010008110.1:161797-172080 GCA_025447755.1 Corythornis vintsioides
TTTTCCAAAAAATTAAAATAATTGTTGTAATTGTTGTAGAAGATAGGCTTTTTTTTTTTTTTTTTTTTTTTTTTTTTTTTTTTTAAATAAAAAAAAAAAAAAAAAAAAAAAAAAAGAATCTGTAGTACCTGTGAAGTATCAAAGCAGAGAAAGGAAAAGAAAAATATCCTTATAAAGCTAGGGAATGCTTCTGCTCTAAAATATGGACTCATTCCTCTAGAGCCTAATCATAACAAACAATTGGAGGATACTGCAGGAAATAAGAGGCTTTAATACAATCAAATGATTACGGGTTTGTGTTTAAAGAGAAGTATTGATACACAATATACAGGCATGTTCTTGGTTTGTACACCACAAGGACCTAATTCTGGAAAGCTGAATGGCTACAGAATGCTTCAGGCTAGCCGATAGAAGTCAGAGCTGTTGTTCAGAGTGCATGCAGTTCAACCCATTTTAGGTCTTTGTAGAGCATTTTGAAATCAAGAGCATAAATACAGAAACTGAAAAGAAGACAATCCACAAAAGCAAACTTGAGATGGAATTGACAGGACACTAACATGATGCTGTAAAACATAAGACAAGTGACTTGCCCTTATTCAAAATGATTAAAAGCAAAGCCATTTATGACATACTGTTAACAAAGCAAACGTAAGAGAGTGAAGGATGACCAAGTTCTAACATTTACAATATAAATATATGCAGGAATAGACATTCAAATGTGTTACAAACAGCAGCAAGATCATAAAAAGTGACCTTCAGGAAAGGGAAAATGAGAGCCATGACTTAGCTGGCATGAATCCATGCAGTGCAGAAATAAGAATATGCATGTGAATGAAGTTAGTGACAGTATTTGAGGCAAGTAGGTGTCAGGGCAGCAGTCTGTGTTAAGAAGTCCATGCTAGCTGTGAATACTGGAAAGACTGGAAACAGAGATTAAAGAGGAAGAGAGATACTCATTTTCATATGCTTGAATGTAGCATTCCAGTCATCAGTGGCCCTTAGGTCATATGTAATTCACATTTTTCTGCTAAAACATAAAAGGCAGTGGGAATGGGACAAAGTCTGAAAATTGGGATAGTGATTATAGTTCTGTATATATTACTTTAACTAATGCAAATCCTCTCAGATTTTTATCAAACTGCTAATTACAGCTAATGCTCTACAGTGCACTTTCTTGCTCACAGTCTAATGTAAATGATCCCATTGTTTTTTAATTAGTCATTTGGAATGCAAGGTGAAGTGGGAGCAATGGGAAAGAATGAATCAAGACTTGAAGAGCAGTATTTTGACTCCTAAAAATAATGCTACCAGACTGTAATCACTTGTCCTCTTGGATCACACTGGAGTGTTCAGAGGAGAACACCACTTTTGCTCAGAGTAGAAAAAGCAGCTATTTGATGAGACAATTAATTTGACAAAAACAATGTCACCATCTATACAGAGGATCATCAATGCCCATGCTTAGCCAAGTACTGTGGTTTAAATACCCCAAGAGCAAAAATGCCTGATGAAGCCTCACTCAGACTGGGGTTAAGCAAAAGCACCCCTCTCTTTAACTTGGTAAACTGGCCTCCTAACCCTTCCAGACAGTTGTACTGCAGAGACCACAGAAAGTCCCAGTCCCAACTCTCACACTGGTCAAGGGCAACCACATAAGTCACCTCCTTGACTATCCAGCTATGTGGCCTGGAATTTT
The DNA here is from genome assembly GCA_025447755.1 of Corythornis vintsioides. Taxonomy (NCBI): domain Eukaryota; kingdom Metazoa; phylum Chordata; class Aves; order Coraciiformes; family Alcedinidae; genus Corythornis; species Corythornis vintsioides. Next base: position 163,494 of record JAOEGS010008110.1, read on the forward strand.
CCTTGTCAGACAGGTTTAAGTAAATGCACTTTATGCTAGCAAAGCAGTGGAGAAACACCCACTTAGCCTCTAATGTTAATATAGTAGTGTCACCAAAGCAACATAAGTAAGCTAGTATCTGAGAAAAAGGGGGATCTCCTCCTACCTGCTCAGCCAGGCTTCTGGGATGTTATGGGCAGCATAAACAGTGAAGCTGAGCTGGGAATCTAGGCTGATGTCTCCACAAGAAGGGCTTGTAGGTATGCTGGCAAGCTGGAAATTTGCATCAAAGCTGCTGCTGTACACATGGATGAGACAAGAGATGGCCATAGACAGTTCAGTCACAGCAGCCTCTAGTAATGCTGAGAGAGGGAAATAAATAAAGGTTAGGAATAGGTCATTTATGAAGAACCATATTTATCTTAAACCATCAGTTATGGCTTTGAAAAGCTTCCTAATAAAATTTAATTAAAATGACATAACCTACCAACTGAATCCAATTAGCCATCTGTGCTTCTGAAACCAGCCTTAGCTCATTGCTGGTGTATCATTAACAGCCTTTCATTACAACACTTTCCAATTAAGGCATTTTCAAAGTAAGCATTTTAAACTACAGTAAGTTAGTGTAGGTCTCAGATATGCCATTGTAGTCTGCTAATTTCTGTGCTGGAAGGATTTGTATTATTGTAGGTGTTTTGAAATTCCAGCATTTAAGCAGCTATTTAGTTCAAGGGAACTGGCAAAGCAGCAGCAGAATGGAGAAAAGGCACTGGTTACATGTTAAGATTAAAAAGCTGTTCAAACTGTAGGTAAACATGTCACAAAACATATACAATAGCAGTCACAGTCAGACAGCAGTCAGGTGTCAAGGATTGGGGATAACACTACCCAACAATGGGCACTGAAACATATCAGCACTGATCTACAGGAAATGCAGGCTGTACCTCATTTATGTCACAGCTTTATTTATGTTCCTTCCCCTGGCTTCATCTCTGCAGCACTCTTTTTTCTGAAATTACTGGCTTTTATCCATTTTTTCCTCTCTGTGTTTTTGGAGCAGTTAGGAATTGCCTGATTGCCAATGTCAATTAAAATCCCCAGTCCTGACAGCCTCCATTGAGTGAAGGGAGCTGCTACAAGCACTCAGGCAAGGTTGAGAGAGAAAGTGTCAGAGTCTATTTTATCCTCTCAAGATCAGCATGATTTGTCTTCCAAGTACCCCAAATTCTCCTGTTTTCCCCTCCTCTAACTCAGGGGTTCCTACAAGTTCAAGAACATACTCTCATCACCCATTACAATTCTTGGCATACTCCCTAAGCTTGCCTGCCCACTGTAATTGGCAGCCATCTACTAGCAATCTAATAGTGTCTATTGGAAAAAAAATCATAATAATTCCTAAGAATAGAAAGCCTGAGACTTGCTTATATTAGGTTTTGATACTCGGGAGAGGTGCAGGAATCCTGCCAAGCATCAGAAATACCACAACTCACTGGACTTAGCTGTCTAAGTTTCCTCACAGAAATAGCTCTGAAATACATCTCCTCCATTTGGAATTTTATTCCCCTTCTTTGATACTTTTAACCTTTAAACTAGCAAAATCTCAGAAGCATTGAGTCACCAAATGCATTGCAAATAGTGCAAAGGAATGATTTCAGTCTTCATTTCAGACAACTTTTAACTAGATATACATGAAATGGAACCAGTTTGACATATGATGGGGTTTGCTGCTGAAAATACTGACAACAAATCATTGGTTGCACTCATGAAGGACTGGCTACAGTACTGCACCTTGTTGTATTGTAATTCTCTTCCACATGTAAAAACTGAATCATTTTAGGGAAGAATCATGGGTGAAGCCAGCACTGGGGCCAACAGCTCAGCTACCAGCAAGTGGAGACAAATGAAACTTCAGTATTATTTATCTAATTATTAATAGATCCAGGGTTAAGATCAACTCAGGAATGGTTTCTGTGACCCAGCAGCCCACTCCCTGCCCAGCCCTCTCCACTTCACTCATTAAACCCAGTAACAATTAGCTAAATTAGAGACAGACATCTCAGGTAGTCTGTAAATGTCCATCATTCACAAGAGCTGGTCAGCATTTTTCCACTGCATTTTTATGAGATGCTGAGTAGTATTTGGTAAGCTGAAATTATATTGCCTATTCATGAAGTCAGAGAGCTTGATTGCTTTTTATTACTTTTATGATTAATAAATCCTCACTGAGAAATGACTCTGTTGTGCCACCACACAAACAAAATACCCCAAACCTTAAAATTCAGGTAAGGTGCTAAACAGCATTAATTATTATTATTATACTTCTTATTTATTACAAAAATTATAATAAGAAAAGGTAGAACATGAAAAGGCTATAATGCATATATCAATCAGATGCAGTTTCCAAGCACCAATATTTACCTTACTGTTTCCTTTTAATAATTGAAGAATCCTATGAATTATCCCTTGAAAGAAATTTTTAAATCTCCTGCTCTTCTCATATCAAAAATGTCTCTACAAGCGTTATAAGGCCTTGGTAAATTTAGATTTTTTTAGAACTAAGGGGGTGGAGTTATTTTTAAATCCATCTTGGTTAAAAACCTTTTGACTTTCAGAACAACATATCAGTATGTAATGCAGCAACAACTCTGAGATAGAGCCATGCTCAGATTGGAAAAGAAAAATGCAGGAGAGAGAGAGATGAGGTCTGCACCATCCACCCCAGAGGAGCAGCTGAAGGGAGAGGCTGGTGTGCAGACCTCAGTCTGTGACCTGTCTCCTGGGGCAGGGATAGGCAGCAAAGCTGCATCAGGTGTCTGAGCTGCAGGAGACAGTCACAAGGCTGTGAAGCACCAGAGTTGCAGCAAAGCTGGGTCTAAGTACCCTCTGCAGAGAGCCCACAGCCTATGGCCAAACAGAACAAACTCCCCCACTGGCACAACCAAAAAGGAAGGAAGCCAACATTGCTAAGGAATGGAAACTTGTAAAGGAAAGAAGTAGCAGGGGGAGGAGAAGACCTCCTTCGAAGCCTGAGCTGCCCCCAAGGAACCACTTCACAGCTCTGCAGGCTGAGGAAATAAAAAAACCAACAACCCAAGACAGGTAACACCTCAGAGCTACAATAAGGCAGCCAGAGCAGCTCCTTGTGCAAGAGCCAGAGCAACCAGGGAAAAGCATCAGGTGAGAGTAGTAGGTGACTCTCTTCTGAGAGGCACAGGGACATGTTTTGCTGACCTGATTCACTATCCAGACAGGTGATGCTCATACAAGGATGTAAATTAGAGATGACCTAACCTTGTACATTCCACTGATCTCTAAGGTCCCTTCCAACCAAAAGGATTCTATGATTTTTCATTCCTTCCTTCTTTTGGTTTTGTTGTTTGGTTTTTTTTTCATTTGGAAACTTAGTGGTGAGTGTTTTTATGATCAGGTCTAGAAGCAATTGTTGATCCCTAAGCACATTTTATGAAGCTGAAATGTAATGACAACTTCATTCAATGTATTATCCTCAGGTATCAAACTTCTGCATTCAACTGAAGACAGGAATTCCAGCAATTCTGTTGGGAAAGACTGTTGATTCAATGTCATCAGTTTATGGTGCACACTAGAATTTCTGGGCTGGGTCCCAGAGAACAACTGATCAAATTCCAGAAGCTGCTTATTATGTCTGATCTGGTGAAATCCCTGCCTGGAGTACAAGGCTGTAGATGTATAAACATTCATTCATCAGCTTTTGAGAAACATGCACAGCCTCAGTTTTGTACCAGCTCCCAGCCTGTCCTTTCATACTCTGGGCTGCAGCAAGCTGCAGTGCTACATCTTTATTAATGTGAATTAGCTTATTTATTTTCTGGGAACACTTGATGCTGCAGGAAGGTTCTAGTGTCTAGAAATGCCTGTTGTTCCCTAGATTTAAGAGGAAATAAAAAACCACTTTGAGCACTATAATATATTCCTCCAAGGGCTTCACACAGAGGAAAAAGAACATGATTCAGACTTGGGAATAACACAGATAAGTACTGCTGTATTCACAGCAATGGAATCATTTGGTCTACAGAGATAACACTCTAATAGAGCCACTTATTGCACCAGGAAACCAAGGCTGGAGATTTTGTATGGTCTTTGACTTGCTTAGTCCACAGGCATTGACTAATATTAGACCTCTGATAAAGTTCTATAAAAGAAAGATTCAAGGAGTTTCTTAGTATTAAGTAAGGCTTTAATTTTAAGATTATCCTTTTTTTCTATCACATATCTCCTTAACACCAGCTCTGACATGTCACCTTCACTTTCCTGTTAACGTTTATTAGTCTAATTTAAAACATTTTGCTAGCTTTTAAAAGCTTATTAAGGACAAATATAAGGTATGTAGCACATTAAAACACATAGAAAATTTATATGACAATGAAAGAGGTCGTTTGATTTTTGGTTACCTTGGATAACTTTAAATGTAGGCTTGCTCACAAAGTGATTAATTGCCTGGCAAGAACTGACTTGCAATCTGTATGCTGCAGTTTCTAATATTACACTAGCAAAAGGATTCTGCAATAGTTATGAAATTAGGGTGTGCTGAGAAAAAAACAGAGAAGCATCACTATTCATGGTGGAAGGCTTCCTGGCATAAATAAGTATGTACCGAGAAGACAAGAGTAAAAAAATCTCCTTCCTTTTCTGTTATTCAATAAATCAGATTTTCCTTGAGGAAGCCCCTGATTCAATCAAGTCCAAATTTGGAAATATCTTTAAGTAGTGGGAAAGTTTTAGAAACTCTCCAGAACAGTTTTCTGAACAGTGCAGAGAGGAAGGTGTTGATGAGTAACTATTTATTCTTCTCATCATCACCAATTAGTTGCTGCTAAAAGCATTAGCAAACAAAATAAAATCTCAAACAAAAAACAAACCTCAAACAAAACATCAAATGAAAAGGGAGAAAAATTACTATTTCCAAGAGAGAAGAATCCTAGAAACTATTTACCATCTTCTTCCTTCTGCACCTGTGTCTTCTCCCCCACTCCCCTGGCCCTTCTGCTGCTTAGCTTTTCCTGGCAGCTTATAAATAGAATTAACTGTTTGTTTGCTGTTCATGATGGGGAAACAGGTCTGGCATTCAGAATCCTGCATTTGAGCCACCTCTGTGTTTAAGAGGCTGCTGTAATCTTTGTGGTTGGTTCACCTTTTTGCCTCTTTTTGCAGGGTCCATTTCTGTTAATTAACTTTTGTTATGACAGTACATCATCTAAGACAACACACTATTTACACAGCAAAACACAACAAAGAATTAAAGCTTTAGGAGGGAAGAACAAAAGTTATTAGAGCTGAGTAGAACAGCCATACACAAATCCAATTTTTTAGGCTTTTATAAAGTTCCTTCTTGTCCCTTTTCTCCACAAAAAAACCCCACAGCCTTGGGATTAAGGACAACTGCTATGACCACTGAGCAGCTCTTTCACTCTGCTATTTGTTGTCCATATCTGAATGAGTTTTGGGAAATGCTGTTTTATTTACATTTTCAGATCCTTTAAATTTTAACTTGTCACAATTACCTTATAATGCACACTAAATATGTAAACACCTGCAATATGCAAACTGTAATAGTTCACTAATACAAACAAAGAGCAAAACATCTGTCTTCTGACAATACATCTTGAGTTAACATAGTCTAAAAATAACTTTTTACCTTTGCCTGGTATTTCCACACTCTGAAGTGAATTCTATAAAGACAAAACCAGAGGGAAAAATGATCAGTTATAGTAGTAAAGACCAGAGAGCAGTTATGTGGTTCTATGAGTACTGCTCATAGAAAACACAGTGAGAAAGGGTAAGGATGTATCCTAATGTTATGATGCCAGAAGACATGACAGGGATGCAGAGAACTAGGACCTGCTTTCTGCAGTTCTTCCACCTGCTTCCTCTGCCATCTCAGACATGTCACTCTGGACCCAACTTCTGGCAGTATTTACATATGTCAAGTTACAAGAAAGCACTGAACATTTTGAGGTGCATAGACATTTTCAGCCTCTGCATTGCTGTAAGAGGTAAGAATACCCTCCTCTCCACCCCTTTGCATGCCTTATGCATGCAGATGTGAATCCCACAGCCATGCTAAGCAGGCAGAGCCTCAGCAACCTTTTGGAGCTGAGGAGCACCCAAGTGTCCACTCAAGTGGCCTGCATCTCACCCACGTTCCTGTGCCAAATCAGCAGAAACAGCCATCACCTTCAGAGGCTTTTCAGCAGACAGACAACCAGAGACACCCAGCAGGAAATGGGAGGTGCAGGGATTTAGGGGATCTTCATGCCCTTGGGGCCTAAACACAGCTCCTGAGCCTGATACTGCTGATTCAGTATCTGGATTCCCACCTCTCCTATCCCACTGCAGGAACTGCTAGGTGTGTGTGACTGCTGAGGCCAGTCAGACTGAAATGACCAGTCTAATTAAGTGTTGTGTGGTTGGTTTAGAAAGAGCTGCTCTGGTAAATCCCTAAGTACAGTAACTGCCAGCGACCAGCCCTGGCCCTGGGCTTCTTGGCAAAATGAAACCACTGGTACACTGCCTCCCTGTCCCCAGAGGGAAGAGCAGCAGGGAAGGTTCCCAGCAGGACAGGCAACACCCACAGTCCTGGGGCCACAGGTGGGACCAGAGCTCAGCTCAAAGCCACCCCCGGGTCACCAGCGTCACCTGCTGGCTGCTCAGCAGGGCCTGGCTTCACCTGCTTCTGAAATCACACTCCAAGGTGACACAGAAATACATCACTGAGCTGCGAATCTCCACCAGAGAGACTAGCATGTGAAATCTGTGTTTCACTGTTGCCCGTGGCTTCCACTGTTGAAATCCACATGCCTGAGAGGTTTCTTGTCCATTGCAGTGGGTTGAAAATGCTTCATGTTAGTCCATCTGTAGTGAGCAAAATGATTCTTAAAGATGACAACACATTCAGGGGTGGCAGAATGCTAGATGTACATTCTGCCTCTACCCAGCTTAGAGCACCCAGCATTTGCCTGGTAAACATGAAGAGAACTCAAATGCTTCCTTGAGGGGAGAAAAGCAACCTCCAAGCTGAGAAATATGTTTTCACAGTCTTTATAATTCAGAGAGACAAATGGGAATGGAAGCTTTTGTTCAGTTCTCTCAGATTTTGGAAAGTAAACAACCTTTGGAACAGCACTTATAATTTCAAGATAGCATAGCCCATTTAATATATTGTGGATTAGTGCCTGTTCTGGCAGGACTTGATCTCCTAGGACTTTTTGCAAGCAGCTGTAAGAAAGGAAGGAAAACCAAGAGAGATGAAAAACATCAGTGGTGCTGCAAACCCATCGTTTCTCCTCAACAGATTTCAAAACCCCAGGGTTAGGTTGGTTAGAGAGGGAATGAAGCACATTGATAAACAGACCCAATCAGTTAAGAAAAACTATCACTGGTGCCAGCTGCTTTCATCATCTCTTAACCACAGTACAGGAATGCACAGCACTGGCAGTGAGAAGGTAATAAATACAGTTTAAGTAGATACAGAAGATGGGAAAATCAGTTTCTTTGGTTTTCTTTTTCTCATAAAACCAGCATTCAAAAGAAGCACATTGAGATTTGTTTTTTTCCTTCAGGTACACAAGCACACATACACACAAACATACTGCAACCCTATGGAACTGACCTTGGAAGCAGTGAACTGCAGTTTCCCTGAGGCATTATGTGCACATGGAGTTTGCCAAATGGGTGTGTTAGAAAGTATTCCACACAAAACCTCACCACAGGTCACACTAAAGTGTCAGGAAACTGGTGAAATTTGAACTTTTTTTACTGGCAATTCTGCCTGACCGGATACGTAATGGTGCAGCCCCTGAATGGAACAGGTAGCCTCAAAAATTCCACCTTATGATGATGAATGTAATAGAAACAAATCAAGCAGACTGACAAGATAATGCTAATATTGCAGGATTTAATAATTTCAGCAGTACCCAGAATTCACATTAAATGCCCCTGCACTCCACGGGGTTTAACTAAAAAAAAATATTTGGTACTCCATCAGCTGCTGAGTACTAATTTTGGCTATAAATGTTGACACAGATGGGAGAGCTGGTCCACTGACTTTGGAGAGTTGATAAATATAGATAACATTTGATTTGTTATATTTATATACAACTCTGTACACAAGGTAGTTGCATATAATACGTAATCTATTTTCATTAAGTGGAACAGTTTGGATTATTTTTTTTTTACTTTTGGTTTGGGGTTTTTTTTTTTTGGTCCATTTGTTTTAAGGCAATTTCTAGTCAGGTCTACTTCAGCAAGGAGGAAACAAAGGGTGTCAGTTAAGGTTATAGTCAGCTCTTACAGGAAGGTTCTAGGAGACAGAAAACCGGTTTAGCTAACTAAGACTAAAGTTCAAGGAACTTTTTTTTTTTTCCAAGCTCAATAACTTGAAAAAATAAAAAAATTAGTAACAATCTAGCAAGTAGTCTATCAGAAAACTGTTAATATTAGGACAGAAAAATATTTTAAGAGTAGTGATCAAATATTCAATCAGTACAGAATCATATAATTCAATATAATAATCTTATAATTCAATATATTAAAATAATCTTATAATTCAATTATTTGCTTATTGACAGTC
>JAOEGS010008110.1:172651-196148 GCA_025447755.1 Corythornis vintsioides
TTCAATTATTTGCTTATTGACAGTCACTTCAACTCTAAAAAATAAAAATAAAATCAAGATGGTATTGGCATGACAGTGACTCAAAAGAGAAGGAGAAGCAAACATGAACATCACCTCAGTAACTCAAAAAATTTCAGTTTGGACACTTGAAAAAAGATGACCTGTACTCTTTGGGTTTTATCCCATTACCTCTAGAGCTTTTTTTTCATGCTAGGAGATATATTTTTTTCTGATTACTCAGGACAGGCCACACTAATAGGAACTGATTTAGCTCTTTGAACACTATATATATATATATATATCTCAGCCACAATATGAGGATATGAGAGGATATGGCTGATAATGGACTGGGGGATACTCAGTTCAGTCAAAGGAGGCAGTTTACACATCAGGTTCACAGAGCTGACCTGAACACTCAAGGAAAAACAACATAATTTCTCTGAACTCCAAAATACACCTCTTAAGAAATCAGTTCAATACATTTTTCTGCTCTAATTCCTCCCTAAAGGAGGAGATATTTCCTTACTGTCTTCTCTATGTTTTTACTGGACCAAGCTCTCTCTCTCTTATGAATGATCCTATGTTGACAAAATGCTTTTTTCTAGGGAAATATGCTGAACTGGCTGATGCCTCTCAGGACAGCCTGGGGTTTAACTGAAAAGCAGATCACATGAATCCCTTGTTATCTCTTTCTCCACTGTACTTATCCTCTGATGTACAGGAAGCACTTTTCTTCAATGGAGATTTTCTTATTTCCATTTAAATCAACACGCCAGATAAAATGTAAGGTTGTCACAGACAAACTCTGGAATTAGCCCAGAATAGTCACTTCTCTAGAAACAAGATTTATAGTGAGTGATGACAGAGAAGGAAGCAGGAGAATGCATTTAAGTGATCAGCTGGTCAGCTCTGAGCAACAACAAAAAACCCAACTAGAGATGCATTATTTCTTGCAGCTTGGTCCTCAGCCATACTTGCCAGCCTTCAGAGATAGCAGCCACACAGCTAATTCCAGAAGGTCCCAGCTGGTTCTACTAAAGGCCATGCAGCTATGTCTGCTCTGAGATATTCACTGTTATCTGTTCCAGAAACAGGGTGCAGGGATTTACTCACAATCCAGACTTGCAGAGGGCTACATCAATGTTCTGGAGTTTTTATTTGCTTTGGTCCTGTGGTTTACCAAAGTTAGAAGCTGTTGCCTGCCCCCCAGCTAAGTGGAATAAACAGAGGCTAAGAATGAAGAGATTTAATAAAAGTTTACTGAGCATCACTGGCACCTCTTCAAGTAACATACTTTCTCATCTTTGGTGAGACTTTTCACCACTCAGGAAAAAAAAAGTCCCTGTAAGATTTGGAGTATTTAAGTCTGAACCTGTCTAGAGTAAGTGTATATGGCTGACAGTATATCATTAATTTGCTCTGCATCACTCCTATGGCACAAGAAATCTTATTAAAAGAATTATGCTAAATATCCCCAGTCCTATGTGTGTGACCTCAAACTGTATCAGGCATAATTACATTAATTCTGCTTATGCAGCTAGGCATGTTTCTAATTAATACTCACTAGTTAACTCAGTTAACCCAAGTTATTGTTTTCTTTCCTACTCTAGGTGATTTGACATATATCACAAACCATGGGCTAAAAAAAAAAATAAAATAACAAAGAAGAAAAGTTTTATAAGCTAGCAACAGCCTGAGAAGACAAGCATGTTGCCCAGTTGGCATGTTTTTCCTAAAAAATATTTGCTGTAAGAAAAAATGACAAGACAGACCATACAATGAAAGAAAAAAAAAATCCTTAGTAATTCATTAACTTAAAAAAAGTGTGAAAAGATAATTTCATTAGCATGGGAAAGAATTAGCATGATTTAAGGTTACACCCGACTAAATCCAAGTGATTAATGGCTTGATTTTCAAATTTGCTGAGCACCTGTATTTCTGAGATGCTGACTTCCAAAGGAGGTTTGGGTGTTCAGAACTTCTGCAAACCAGGACGCAGTATCCAAGGTCAACTTGGACAACTACACAGTATCCCTGAACAGATTACTTCAGTGATTTAAGATTATTCCAGATAAAATCAGCACCTTATGATGCTGGTCCCTCTGCATAAATAGCAGAGACATTTCTATATGAAAAACCTATAATTTACAGAAGGAATGATTTCTTTACTGTTAACAACCTATGCTAAATACATGAAAATCCAACACTTTGAGCTGTCATGATTTGGTAAATAGTTGATGTGGCAAAGCAGAGATTTTTGTTTGGTCAGCAGAAGAAAGAACAGTCAGAGGAACATGTCAGCTCCATTTAAAGACAGAACAAGTCCTCTGCTGCTCCTGTCACACATTGTCAACAATCATTTTGTATGGTGTCTCTACCTAATGGATGGCAGAAGAAAAGTAAGTAGTAAGACAACAGACTGGCCTTGATAAAGCAGAAAATTAGTGATATTCATTCAAGCTCCACTTTTAGAGAGAAACACAGGACATCAACTTACATCTTTTAGCTGTGCTGTCACCAGTGGCACTGCACGGAGTTTCTGGACTGCATCAGTAATGGCTCTGGTTTCCACACAACCAAGGACACTGCAGATTGCTTTGGCTGCTTCAATCACATTATCAACTGCATGCTGGTGGTAGCCAAGAAAGAGAGCAAAGAAAAAATAAAAATCAAAGAACAGCCACACACCATTTGTCAGCAATGCTTTACCACAGCCTTCATGTCCCAGTGTGCAGAAAACCATGGCTGCTCATGCAAAACTCAAGCACACCATGCATTAGTTTGGCCATGCTGAGATCACTCCTGAAGATAGCATCATTCCTCCTGAAGTCCACTTGGCTCCCACTAAATGTGCCTTGTGGAAAACTGTGACAGAGTTGGTATCTGAGACTGATTTTGAGGCAAAACATTGGTTTGTCTGATGTTCCTGAGCCGACTAACTTCTGAGCAGACCTGAGCCCAATATTCACAAGCTTCCAGAGGTTTTCTGATGCTGTGCCTTTATTCCCACCATTGTGTCCTCCCCATCTCTGTGAGAACTGGCAGACAGCCATGTTCCTCCTAAAAATAGTGGCTGTGGGGGAGGCTGCACAAGCTGACACCTGTGGACTCACTACTGCAGCAAGCTCTTCTGCAAAATAGATAGATATAGCTCACACTATTACATCTTATGGAGAACAAATTTAGACCTTGAAATATTACCATATGGAAAAAAATATTATTTAGAAGAATAATCTCAGAAATAGTTTGGGGAATCCAAGAAAAAAAAAAACCACCCCACCAGTTTGAATCCCAAAGGAAGGAGAGTGCAATCTTCAAATATCAAGAACTCTATGTTAAAGGAAATAAATAAAAAATCTTGGGCTCCCTGCATAGTTATAGCACTTCATTAAACCTTAAAATACATTTTCTGAAGAAGTTGAAGCTCTCCTATAAATACTCTCCATGTTTCTGTGCTGATAAATGTTCCTTTTAGTGTGCTACAGCATGTCTATGTAGTGATAAAGCCATTTCCCTAACTCATCCATTTCATGCCTGAAGAAGAAAAATTGTACCAAGGTGAATCTTCTATTTTCAAGCTTAAGGTCTATATGCAGACTGCACTGAGGTTACCACCTGTCACTAACAAAAATAAATATTAAAATATATTGAGGTTATTTAATTCCATATTACCTGCCTTGAATTACATCAAATAGCCTTAAATATTTGCTGGGCAGAATTCTTTAAAAAAAAAAAAAGAAAAAAAGAAAATATTCTATGACTCTATATTGAATGCAATTATAAATTAAATAGAATTCAAAGATAATATGTAATATTAATTATTCTGATATTCACCAGTGGATGTAGATTATAAGGAAGGGGATTTTGAGTCTGTCTCTGCAGACAGCAAATATAACATTTTCCTTTTCCATATGTAGACATATGACATTGATCTCTGTCCCAGAGATGGGAAGAAAGAGATTAATTTCTTATAGAAGATTTAAATATTCTGAAAGTCCAGAATTACAGGCAACATCTTGTAAATGTTTGGTTGGTAGTGCTTTTTTTTTCTTCCCTCTACATTTTAAACACCAGCAGAACCTTTGAAGGATATTTTGGTGTTTAAATTATTTAGATGATAAAAAAAAAAAAAAGCTACTTCATTCCAGACCTCCTACTCTACATAAAATATTTACAAAGTTTTCTTTTTACATTAATAGTACATCCTGTATACGTTTTAAAATGAAGTGTATGTCAAGTGATTATCAGGGCAATCAAAATGCACAGCTCTCTGGGAACACTTCTCAACTCCATCAGCACCAATCCCATCCCTACCATGTGCCAAATATTCAAAAAACTTAATTTTTCTGGGGGGGAAAAAAAAAAAGTAATCCTTTTTGCTTTGTTCACTAGGTATTTATGCCTATAACTTATTACATTACAGTTCCATAATTCTTCAAGCCACTTATTAAAACAAAGCAGCAACACCAGTTTTAATTATTATAGGTTTGATTTACACCCTGATGCCTCTGCAAACATCTTCATGGTAAGCCAACCTATTTTATTAACTTGCAATCCAGCTTTTTTAAGCAAACTAGATTAATCTATATTGTGTGTCCCTGTGCAGACAAGACCTTGTTAAAAAAAACCCAAACAAACCCAAACCCCAAAAAACACTAGAGAGAAATTTATCTCTGGAGCAACACGTGCAGATTTCTTGCATAGCATGAATATTTGAAAAGTATTCTGTCTTTCCTTGATAAAAAGTTAATTCTCACAATTAAGCACTTTACTCAAGGTAAAAATCTTCAGCAAAAATAAGAGTGCTTCATTATAGGTCTGAGGAATATCTACAGACCATCAGTTGCAGACTCATAATGAGACTGTAATGCCCATTAATGTTGAAATTAGAGATTTCTTTGAATCTGGAATCTTCACACAAAAAAAAAGTAAAATAGTTTGACCTACATATATTTATTTACATATGTATTGATCTATTTATGTATTCCTGTGCATGGGTATGTGCATTTCTATATATGTATATAAACTTGTATGTTTTCTGACTATTAAGAATATCCAGAAAGATTAAAATCAAGACTTGAATGCAGGTGACATACGTGAAACAAAAAAAATGATGCATGTTTTAAGATATATTTCAAAGAAATCTACACTTCAGCATAAAGAATTGTAACTCTGGGAGTGATACTGGAGTATCTCCACACTACAGCAGTGTTCATTTATTTTACTTATGTCTTAGTTTTCTTTCCAGTTCCAAACCCTAGAAAGTTGGTGAAAAAAAAGCAACAAAAAAAAAGCTCTGATTAAATAGCCATTTGGTTTCTTCCAAGCTGTCACTCAAATATGCATTTAGACATTTGTCTTTAAAACATTAGTTAACAGACATTTGCTAAGAGAGTCTTCCTTCAAGGATGTATCATAATACTTAAAAATAAAGTTTTTACTGAGTTCTGCTGCCTAAAGCTAATCCTGCAAAGTATAATATGTTTGAATATGTGTCCTAAATATGTAAACATTTGGCTTGTGGTTTGCAAATCAGGGACACATTTTGCAGATAAATATAGTGTATTATACCTCTACTAATTCCAAATATTATACTGCAAACCTAAATGATCCTGTTTTAATTAATAGGTTCCTTGACCCTTATAAACAGTCACTTATTTTAAATATGTAGTATTCTCTTCCTCACCCCAAACCAAGTTTTATTAAGTGAATTTATCTCCTTTCAAAATCAGGTTAAACAGTCTTAATTAAAACTCTTCTGTAATTGCATTTGAGACAGATGAATAATGAGATACCTTTCATGTAAAAGGTAATGCTTTTCTGATATAACAAACTGAGAACAAATACCTTATTTTGCAATAGATTTTCCACTTGACTTCTGTATTTCATAATAACTGAGACAAAGTTCTGCCTGGAAATCAGAAAAAAACAAAACCAATATGGAGTTAATCATTGGATAATGAGAACAGGTTTGATTATATTTGCCCCCCCCACATTCTATAGATTTGGAATAGTTTAATTGGCAGTGATGATATGTTGGTATAAAACAAGCACAAATGCTTATGAAGGTGTCAGGCAGTTGATCTTGGATCTCCCCTGTTTTCCTGCCACAAAGCATGGATACAATCATCTACCTACACCTGAAGGATCCATGTTTCCCAGTGAAAGAACTCCAGTAAGTGATTTGTATGAGCTTTTATTTGAAATGGAAACATCCTCTCTTCAGTGTTTGTTTTACTCCATCACCTTATCCTTGACTTTTTTTTTTCCCCTCTTATATTTCCCACTGACTTTTTGGATTAGGGTTGTCTCTTTTCAGAAGGCTTAGAAAGAACTTCCCCTCCACTGCAGTGTGGTAGCTGAAAGCCACAAAGCATTTGGACTGCTTCAGAGCAAATGGACTAGTGTTTACAGGCAAATTGCTTGTGTCTTCAAGTATCTTAGATGGGCTGAGCAATCAGAGTGGCAGCTACAGTCCAAAGTACACCTTCCTATGTGGTTAGACTTTAATTTTATATATATATAGTGTGACAGGAGAAGGGAAGAGAAGTGCACAGAACAGAGGAATGTTAGGTGGCCTTCCCTGTGCTGATGCCAGAGCACATTTCCTCCTAGATGCCTACTAGTCACCTCCTCCTATGGATGGTTTGGCCTTTCCAGCTTTTTATTTCCCATCTGCACTACCCTTATCTAGCCAGGCAGTTGGTGTGGTGAGTAGCTGCCTGGCAGTTCCTCCTGTAATCCTGTTAAGTCATAGCTAATACAAGTTGTTGCTCTGCTTTGACCAAGTCTGCAGGCATAACATGGTTTTCATGGCATTACCCAGCTCAAAAGCAGCTCTGAACATAAGAGCTTGTCTTTTTGCACACAGGAAAGCATGATTATTAGTGTGCTTGGCCTAAATGCAGGCTTCAAAATAATTTCTTAAATTATACTAGTTTAAAATAATCAGCATATTTTTCCATCAGTTTATTCTACCCTTGAGAATTTTCTGTACAAAGTAGCCATAATTTTGCATAATTCACAGGAAACAAATCCAGATGCTTGAAATACAATCAAAATACCTCTGCTAATGCTATCTTGGATCCTTGGCTGCTAGGTAACTAATAATGTCTGTGTGTTATCACACAGGCATACTTCATAGCTCTGTATAAATATGGCCATGCTAACCAACCCATGAACTTTCAGTGCTTCTTGACACAGGAATTCTTGGGGGCAAAGTAATATGGTACAATAGTTGTGAAAACAGAAAAGTACAAACAACTTGCTAGTCTTGGATCCCAGCTGTGAGGATCCCAGTATGTGAGGACTAGGGTGGTGCTGCATACAAGAATAAGGGCTTTTCTTTGCTGCATAGCTCACCCAGTTCTACTGGTGCTTCAAATCTAAGTGCCTTCTCAACATCATTGTGCCACTGCTTGAACCCTAAGAGGGTGATGGAGCAACAAATTAATCCTGGGAACCATTTCCAGCAAGTGAACTACAAGAAGTTAATAGAGAATAGTCAGAATGGATTCACCAAGGGATTAGAAGTTTTTGACAGTATCATCCATAGCAATCTCATAGAGAAGCTAATAAACTATCATCTTAATGAGTAGTGAGGTGGATTGAAAATTAGCTGAATATCTTGGCTCAGAAGGTGTTCATCAGTGGCACGAAGCCTAGTTGAAGGCTGGTAACTAGTGATGTACCCCAGGGGTCAGTTGTGCTGTTTAATGTCTTCATTAATGATCTCTAAGGTAGGGCAGAGAGTACCCTCAGCAAGTTTGCTGATGACACAAAGCTGGGGCAAGTGGCTGATACACCAGAGGGTCATACTGCTATCCAGAGGGACCCCAACAGGCTGAGGAAATGGAATAACAGGAACCTCATGAAGTTCACCAAAAGGAAGTGCAAAGTTCTGCACCTGGGGAGGAATAATCTCATGCCCCAGCATGTGTTGTGGGCTGGAAAGCAGCTTTGTAGAAAAGGCCCTGGCAGTCCCTATGGACAGGAAGCTCAACTTGACCCAGCAATGTGCTCCTGCAGAAAAAAAGGCTAAAGGTGATTAAAAGTATCCTGGGCTTCATTAGAAAAAATATTTCCAGGGGAGCATTACCAGAAGGTTGAGGGAGGTGATTCTTTCCTTCTTGCTCAGCACTGCTGAGGCCACACCTGGAGCACTGTGTCCAGTTCCAGGCTCCTCGGTACAAGAGAGACATGGATTTCTGGAAAGAGTCCATCCAAGTGCCACTAAGATGATAAAGGGTCTGGAACATCAATCCTTTAGGGAAAGGCTGAGAGTTGGGACTTTTTAGCCTCAGGAGGGGGTACAAAAATGATGAAGCTAGGCTCTCTTTAGTGGTGCCAGGTGACAAGAAGCAGTGGGCACAAACTGAAAGAGAGCAGATACCCAGAGTGACACAGCACTGGCACAAGATGCCCAGAGAGAATGTGGAGTAGTGCTCCTTGGAGACACTCAGACACCATCTGGACACAGTCCTGGGTAAGTCAGGTTGTGGCCAGACATTACTTAAGTAGATCTTAATACAAAGAAATACCTACTTGTCTGTTT
Source organism: Corythornis vintsioides (assembly GCA_025447755.1). Lineage (NCBI taxonomy): Eukaryota > Metazoa > Chordata > Aves > Coraciiformes > Alcedinidae > Corythornis > Corythornis vintsioides. The sequence continues at coordinate 181,206 of JAOEGS010008110.1, forward strand.
GAATCCATTACTTTACTGCATGCTCTCTTTACAGTAAATGATCCTTTTCTTCAGACATTGTGTGTTCCTCAATTTCAGAGACTTGTCACCCACAAAAAAACTCATCTGCTATTATCTCTTTATCAGGATAAAGAACAGTGTTACTTATTTGTTTCTCGTATGGAAGGAATGTCATTCATCTGAGCATCCTTGTTGCCCTTCTGTTCACTTTTTCAAGTCCCATGACATCATATTTGAAATGGGAGCAGCAGCACTGTTGCTCATGTTCAAGATAAATGAACACCCCACACTGATACTAGACCATAATGTTGGGTTTTTTGGCTTTGTTTTTCATTTCTTTCATAATAATCTGCAACATTTGTTTTATTTTATTTGCAGCTGCCGTGCACCAAGATGACATTCAGAACTATTTATTATGACCCCAAGAACTCCTTCCTGGTGCTAAAGTCAGCTCGGAGCCTGTGAATTTAAGACTCCTTCATCTACATTTATTTTCTCAAAGTTTCATCTGCCACTTTATCACACACTCAAGTCAGCACTGTAAAATCCTGCTACAAATCATCATAGGCAGCTCTTGTGCACATTACAGACAGCAAACTTTTGTCACATAGCCATTACCCCTGTTTTATCAGATAAGTTAGAAAAGCAATTGAGAGCAGAGGACCTGACCACAGATCTTTCTGGGTCATCACTGCTGGAAAATGTTTTCTCCTACCCATCAACAATCCACGGGAGGAGGAAATAGTGATCAAAACACAGTTCAAGCTTTTGCTTTTTCAATAGTTACTGAACCCGTGGTTGAAAAAAATAAACCACTGTCTGGACAGTATCAGAGGAAATTTTGCAGACCATAGTTGATCTGCAGGCCAATATCTTTTATCATCTACCCCTCTGAAGACTCTCTTTGCAATGGAAAAGGCCACATGCTTTACATGACAAGATATAAACTAGTTAGTAGTAGCGTGTGTACAGACTCTATGATTGGTTTGACCACTTTATAGTAAGAACAAGAACAGAAATATGGGCCATACTTCCAGGAAACCAGATGAGTCCTGAATCAGCACCAGATATTTGCCTTGAACAAGTCACTACCTTTCTGTTTACCCCCATCTGCTAAATGACAGGTGTGGCATTTCCCACTCTTGGCACAGCCCTTCAGAACACACTGATGAAAAACATTACAAGTGTTAACATCATCTTTATCCAGGTGCATGGAGCAGAAGAGAACAAAAGCTGAATGAGGAATCTGTTTCACTTAGGGCTTGGTCACATTAAAGCCTTGTCACAGGTTGCCTCTGTTAAAATAAAGCATCTCTCACCTGAAAAACACAGGCACCATGAAGAGAAAAGCTACTATTTTTACAGTATTTAAAATTAAAAATTCTCTTAGAGCAATGCACACATTCAATCTTGAGAATCTTTGGGAAATGGGAAACCTCAAATGAAACCTCCAGTAACATGAAAAGGAGAGAATAGTGACAAACTACACAGATCTAGAAATGATTCTTCATTTTTGCTAAGCAATCAATGAGGTCTGAAAAGAACTAAAATATTGAACCAATTTTCTTTCTCTTTTGTGTCGTTCCTGTTCCCAGTAGCTCTCAGAGATCACTCTGGGGTCAGAAAGCTCAGTACAAACAATTAAAACAGAAATATCAATGTTCTTACTGAGTCAGACTCCAGGCACAAGTGTCTTCTAACAGCTGATTCACACTGAATCTTCTTTGGTCATCCTCATGCTGTGGAGAAGCAGCACAGAGTGAGATACAGCATTTTGATACACTGGAGAGATTTGCTTGGTATTTTCCAAAGTCAGCATGTTCTTTTAGGAACTCTCAGAGTGTTCAGGATATTTGAGTTTTTATTTGATGAATCCCCCTCGTGTTACACTGGGTTGTACTATATAGAAGGTCAACCCAGATTGTCACAGTAGTTCCCTTCTAGCTACATACAGATTAAGACTATAACCAGGCCTTAGTAAACCCTGCCTCTGCTTTCAGACACAGGCAGCAGAAAGCACCTTTTGCAGCTCATGAAGCAGAAATTAGTTTACATCCACAACCTCTCTGCCACCTTTTTTTCCTAAGATAACAGAATGGAGAACATCTGTATCATCCTTTGCAAACCTTCTGAAGGGACTTCTGAAAGGTGACAGGCTGGAAATGGAATGAAACTTTCAAGGTCTCTGAGAATGGAAGACAAAATGGTTTCACCTTAACCAAAACATTTTAGTAAGAAAAAGAAATTTATTTTGATCTTTTTGTGATCTAGCTTTCATACAACAAACAAAATGTTAAGTAAATCATCATTCAACAGTGATGAAATATGATTCATGGGGTTTTTTTCCCCATCTTAAACAGAATTTTAAAGAAAATTTGTGTCTTATAAAGAAAATAAACCAGTCTTTTTATTGCTTGGTTAATAAAAAGCCTTCTCCTGATATTTTGAAAGCTTGTTCATAATAAGGTGACCATACTAGCAATTTTTTCTAGTTTATTGAAATACAGTAGTGCTCTAAAGCTAACATTCTTGAGCAACTTGTGTCTCTGTCATGGTTGGATTCAATTTAAATATGTTAATTGATATGAAGATTACTTCACATCAATTTGTCTTTAAACTGCTATATAGAGATTTAGCAATAGCACCATTTAAGGAGCAGGATCTTGCTGAGCTCCATGTAATACAGATGTTCTGTGAAGAATTCCCATCTGGAGTGCTGCTATCTGCTATCACATAGTGGCAATAAGTGAGAGATGAATTAGATGAATGAAATGGAAAGGGGTGAAGATAAGGGGTGAACATTCTCATGCAGTAAGCCTCAAATGTATGTGTCTTGGACCTAAACACTACCCTCCAGTTTGTCTGTGCATTTGATTTGACACCAACACCTGTGTTCCTTACCTGAGCCTATTGACATGAGAGGGTTACCTGTCACAAAGGAGAGGGCAGGGTAAGTGTGTGGGGGTTAGGGAATGCATTTGAGACCAGGAGGGCTTTCCTCAGCTGATGCCAGAATCTGTCTCTGAACTCCACTGAGTTGCCTTCACAAAAATGATCAGAAGCCATACAAAACCAGCTGATGGATGCCAATGGCCTGGGTGCAGCACTAATTGTGCTCAATATGGTTCTGACCCCAAAACTGCTGGGTTTATCCACAAGCCATGTCTTCTGCCCATACCATACTCTGAGGCTTGGAGCACCTGGCCTCTGACAGCTCTCATGCTGCTTTAATGCCTGCTAGAGGACTGGTATCACACCTCAAGCTTTCAGAATATTTTATAGTGCTACCATAACCAGAAGCATGCAGTCCAGGAAGGAAATAGCACCCAGCACTCCACAGTTGCTTACTCCATCAAGATTTGAATGTGTCACTTCTAAAATACTCAATCACATCCATCTTGACTCTCAGCAGATGATACCCTTTGTTGTTTGGGTTTTTTAAAGTCACATTACCCTACAGATGAGTAGTGTATGTGTTCTGCAAAATCCATCCTGAATTTTCCTAATGTCAGTGCATGCTTAGCTGTTACACTTCCACCTCTGGAGACCTTGCACATAGCAGCACACCTCTGAGCTGAGCAATCACAGGGACAAGAGCTGAGCTACAGAACAAGACTGATAAATGCCAAACTTCCTCCTTGATCTCAGACACTGACAGGACTAGAGGACAGGGAGGAATGAACTTGGAAGCAATGTGACAGGCTGAAGGAGGGAGCCCTGAAGCTTGGAGAGAAATTAGATGTGTGTGACTGATAGGAACCCAGAAGCTTAAGGGGATCTGATGGACAAGGGCAAAAGGTGGGTGTAATGTGAATTATTTAGCACCTGAATACTTATTGTTGATTAGAAGAATTGTGTAGATAGTATGTTTCTGTGACACTAGTAAAACTACAACCTAAGTGATTTTGTGGAAATCTCCACTAATGTCAAAATTCAAAATGCAGAAAGATTCTATAAATCACAGGTCAAATTCTCCCCAAGAGCAAGTGCAGATTAACTCACAAAAATAAACAGCAGCTACATTTGCACATAACTGAGACAGTTGAGAAACCATAAAAGTCTCAAAGAAAAGCAAACCAACAAACAAACAAACCAACAGAAAAGCAAACAGCTTTTTCACCTAATTTTACATGAATTCTGAAAAGGGAAATTTATATTCAGGAAACTGTCTCTTAAACCTGTGACTTTCAAAAACATTTTATAAACAGAGCCATAAGTTTCAGAGAACAGCAACACCAAAATTGACTGTGAGCTCAGACTACCTCCAATCCTTGAATTCATCTTGGCTGGAGCTGGTTTCAGCAGACCCAAAGGGATCTGCAGAACTGGGTCCAGAATGAAGCTGCAGCTTCCAGTGCACCATAGTCTGCACCTCCCCAGTTAGGTTTTGGCTGGTGCTCCTGCCTGCGAGCAGAACCTCTCCTTTCTGATATGACTGCTCTGTCACAAATATGCCCTGGAGCTGGAGGAAAACTCTGTGTCTATGACTTATGCCAGCTCAAGAGCTTCTCATGTTCTTTGCTATTATTAGTAGCCTGAAATAACTTCATGGCCTGAAGCTTTCAGAGCTGTGTCAGTTACCATCAAGGGGTGATTAATAATTCACTTGAAAATATCTTCAAACTTCACCCTTCCTGGTTAAACCCTCTTGTAGGTTATTAATTATAGTTCCACAAATTCTTTGAGACAATAATTGTTTTCTAATGGCTTGAACACTGCTAATTTGTCTTCCAAGCTTGTTAGTTACCTGCCTGAAAGACTATTTTTGGGGTTTTTTTGTAATCATTCTACCTGGTAATTGTAATTGTTCCCAAAACATGAAACATCAAGAGATGCTTCATCTCTGCTCCTGGCCCCCACAGTGCATTGTACTATATTAAACCTCATTTAGACCTGTCAAACTACAGCAGAGTTAAAGGAGACTTTGAGCATATTAATAGAACACAAAGCATTTTACAGTAGCACCATTTAAAGGACACTTAAATGTAAGAAAAGGTTCCTGTCCACTAGGGGTATTACACAATGCCACTAAAAAGTCACAGATGTTGAAATAATGGAAAAAACCCTCCACCTTCTTATGGGACAACCACTACATTTTCTTGTTTGTGATTATGCTCATAATGTTAACACTTAACTCATTAAATCTGGTAAAATACTAACTCAGTTAATAGTGGTATATCTGAGTATGAAAATGTTTCTTGGAAACATGAGGAGGAATTTTTTCACTGTGAGGGTGACAGACACTGGCACAGGCTGCCCAGGGGGGTTGTGGAGTCTCCCTCTCTGGAGACACTTAAGACCCACCTGGATCTGTTCCTGGGTGACTTGGTCTAGGTGATCCTGCTCAGCTTCTACCCATTGCCTTTTGTCATGGGACATTACCAAGAAGACTCTGGCTCCATCCTCCTGGCACTCACCCTTGTTATACTGATAAACATGGATAGATCCCCCCTCAGTCTCCTCCAGGCTAAAGAGCCCCAGCTCTCTCAGCCTCTCCTCAGCAGGGAGATGTTCCACTCCCTTCAGCATCTTGGTGCCCTGGGCTGGACTCTCTCCAGCAATTCTATGTCCCTCTTTGACTGCAGGTTGCTACATAAAAGGATGGTAGAATTGCATTCCATCAGGGATGCTGGCAGAAAGGAGGAAAATGCTGGCCTACCGTTCTGGCCAAGCTCTGCTTTGAGCTGGCAGGGCTGTGCAGTTGGAGCTGAATGCAGCTGGCTGCCTTGCGAAGACTTTCGTGGCTTCCCAAAGTGCAGTGGCTGCAGTTGGGGGAAAGGAAAAACAACACCCAAATGGTTATTTCTTGTTATCACTTTGGTTTTTTATCCCCCTCTCTCCTGCTCCTAAAAGCACTGATGGACTGAATTCTAAGTGCAACATAGACTGAGTAATATAAACCCCATCCTTGCCACCTGCTTCTGAGAACACTGGTGGGGTTTGGCTCTGTCGTGTTGTCTGGTGAAACAGTTTAAGAATGATTTGACCTTTGAGCTCTCTAACAGCACCACAACACAGAGGAAGGATATGCTGAACAAACTGCACGTGTTCCCAAACCTTGAGAACACTCATGCATAGTCTTCAAACCCAAATCAGTGCCATTTATACAGATTATCTTGGTCTAGTCCATTTATCACTCTTGGCAACTTTTCTAAGTAATAAAACAGTCTTAGTTTATCACTCTTAAAATTACTTGGAATAAAAATAATTTCACTGTTTCCCTTCTACTTTTTCTTTTATTCAGGTGAAGTAATGCAAAAATATTTCAGACTTAAGGCAAACATCTTTTTATATTTAAAAAAAATCCTTTGGGATTAACGAGGAGGAAATGGAAATATGATGATTTTTGCAAAGGTGAATTCATCACCAAAACAAGTTAATATGCATCAGCAGTTACAAATCTAGTGTGTGTTCAATTAGATTCACGTTGGTTTTTTCAAGCCTCCAGCCACACAAAGAGCCAAAAGGGTTATTCCATATTTATACAGATTAGAGCACAGTAAATTGTTTCTGAACTCCCTGGGCCATGAAGGAAAGATGATTCTTCTCTGGTTTGTCAAGTGCCATGGAAAATTCAGATTTCAGATGTAAACTGTATTACTTACAAAGGCTTTTGATGGAATGTCTGAATAAAACTGGATGGATTTAGTTCCAAAAAAACACTTGCCCTATGAATACACCATGGAAAGTGTGATTTAGGGGAGAGGCTCATGCCTCACGTGGCAGCAGAGGTCCCAAGCACAAATGAGTGGTTAAATTTAACTGTCATTCAGCACAGTTCAGGAACTTCATGGATCTTGCAAATGTTCTGCACCAATGCCACACCACAGTTAGGTAAAATACATTCTTTCTGTTGGATGTAACAAAGGTGTAAATGTAGATATAGGAATTTTTATTTACTTTTTTTTTTTAAAAAAAAACCCCAACAAATACACTAAAGGTCACAGGGGACAAATTTCCATCTGACAATCAAATTCCTAAAGCAAGGTCCTCTGCTAGAGCTTACATGCATTTGAAAAACTCCTTGCTTCTAAGAGAATGAAGTACAGATGCAGAAGAGTGAGAAGTTAACACCAACACACTAGAATACCTGCACCAGTGGAAAGTGTATCACTGTTATGCCTCAGCCCTTCTCAGATCCCTTCACAAGCAAAAGTCTGAGCAACCAGTTCCTGTACCAACACATACAGCCTCTTTTGTTCCTCCTCACTTCATATCTGTTGTGCCTACTCATGGCTTTCTCAAAACTCCTTATTTCACTTAATCACTCCTGCCTTGAGTCTAATGATGAACCCTCCTATCATCTTTGCATTCTTTGACATTGTCTCAAGCCTGCTTTTTGACTTATTACCCTGCCATTATTCCTGCTCTTTCAGTTCTGCCTTCCCCTCAAACCCTGGGACAGGAACAGCAGCAAGAACATTACAAAGAAACACATCTGTGAGTCCCAAGGCAATTTTTCCTGCTTCCTTCTGTAAACAGATTCCTACTGCAATGCCAACATCTCACCAAGCTGATGACAGAAACTGGCATAGCTAAACCAACACAGTCTCCTGCTTGTGCAAACTGGTGTAGCTGAACATCTCTAGTTCCAGTTTGTACCACAGATGTATAAAAACTATTATTTGTTAAGTACAATTGTTCCCACATCATCATCCTTCCAGGCAAAACAAGCCAGAGCAGCAGCAGTGGGACTCTGTGGTTGTAGCACCTACACCAGTGGGTTGTATTAGCTCTGCTTTGTCAGGCAGATGACTGCACGTGGTCCAACCCTTTATGGACACTGCAGTGCTGCCTGAAACACTGCACTCACAAGCCCTGCCTATGCAGTTGACTACATGAGGGGATTTTATTTGCACAAAGAGGAAAGTTCTGACAGGTATTGTGACTCAAGAGACTAGAGAAAATGGATTAATGCCTGAGAATAATGTGGAATCTGTTCTAGATGAAAAGTGAACTGTGAGGAGCAGAGGTGTAGCTTTGCTGTGTATTGATAGAACACCTTTCAGACACAAGCCAGCCTGTAATGCACTACTGAGATCTGCTACTGTACCTGTTGTACAGGTATAGTAAGATAAAAGACAATATAGCCCCCTCTGGGGAACATGATGATCATTAGCAACTGGTTTACAGTCTCTGAGTTCTATAAAGGAAACACAAAAATGCTGCATTATTATTAACACAAAAGTTTCCCCCTATTTTTGGCTGGAATTACTACATATAGGATACAGCTTTGATGAGATGCCATGACAAAAGACAGGGAGTAAAAGGCAGTTTTTGCTTTTAAGAAACATGGTAATGAGCTGGGCTAAGGAAGGGGACTTGCCTGTGGTCCCACCATTTATCACTAGTAGAAAAAAAGAGAGAAAAATTCTGCAGTCTCTTGAGACTCTCTCACCACTAGATGATTTTGCATCCCCATAGCAAGGCTCTCTGATGTGCTATAAGCTCCAAACCCTAATATACATCAATCATACTTTTTTTTTTAAAAAAAAAGACTCAGCTGAGCAGCATTTCTGAATGAGAAACTTAATTTGCAGTGACAAGAGAAAATGAAGTTTATTTTACAAACAACATATTCAGCCAAAAGGTGCTTGCTTTTTATGATCCCAATCTGCATGACTATAAATCTGCCCAGTATGCAATTAATAGCTTAAACTTCACTTTGAGTCAAAACCAGTTCTTATTTAGGTCTCAATTCTCAGAGAACAGAATTAGTAAGGCAAAAAAAAAAAGTCAATAAGGTTAGAGGCAAGCATGTGAGCAGAAATGATAAGCATTTAGACTTTTCTACTCCATACCCCTGCTCACTCTGTTAACTAGACTGCAAAGCAGTACAGCAACTGTGCAAATTACACTATGGCAGAGTGTGCATGGAATTAAAAACACAGATTAAAAGATCCTTCAAAATATCCTGGTTAGAAAGAAACCTTAGAAATATCCTTGGACTATATTTCTTTCCTGAATCTACATTGCTGAAATATCTTGCTAGCAGACAGGTCCATTTAAAAAAAAGGGGGGGAAAAAAGCCCTATATTTTTAATTATACAAATGTTGGTTGTTTTATTAGGCATTTCAGGATGCCCCGAGTTTTTGGCCTCTAGTTCTACAGGCAAAAATGTCTAAATGGAGGATGGATTCATTGCTGTCACATTAGAAGGGCTGGTTTTAGCTTGCTGCTGGCATTGAGAGATGGGAGTTATTTGACACAAGCTGGTTAACACCTTGCATTTATTTTTATGTATCACCTTTATTAAAAAAGCATGATAAAATCATTTTTAGGGGCATCCATTCCAAGTCTAAGAAAAGACAGGCAACTGTAAAAGCAAGATCTAAAGGTATATGGAGAATGACTGGATGATGGGATGATAAAAGGAAGAATTTTTTAGAAACAGCAGATGGTCCTCCAAGAAAGAAAAGATACTCCTGAGCCAGGACCAGGGCAAGGGACTGGAGAGCACACACACAGCTGGGAAACCCAAACAGGGAAGAGCTATAGAAATGTGTGAAAAGCAGAACCTTCCACAATAGTGGTAGGAATTGAGGACACAAATATTGGGTTTACTCCTCTCTTCTGTCAAAGACTGTATTTCTGACAGGGTTCTGCCTCCAGATGCACCTCCACTGAATGCCTAAAAAAGAAACTGAAGCACAGGAACCGGGGAAGCAACTAACAACTAACATACACCTTAAATGACAGAAGGGGCAGGGATAAGGTGGCACTGAATCCTGATGACTTCTACTGGCACTGTAAGAGACATCTGAGGGAAAAGAAGCTTAGGAAGAAAAAGCAGGTTGAGGTAAGGCCAGAAATTCTGATGAGTAAACAAAATAAAGACCAGAAATAAAAGGAGATTCCAAATCAGAATTTCAGGGATGGCTCCATTCGTTACAGACTGACCTGCAACCTGTACAAAGCCTCTGATTTTCTTCTAAATTGAGATATTTAGAGTCTGATATTCTACTTGTGAGTCAGATAGGATGCAAGCTCAAGGATATCTCCATAGGAAGGGAATAATGGATGATGAAATCTTGTGGTGCTGAGTATAATGGTCATTGCCACATAAGTATTTTTTTTTCCCCCCATCTAATTCAAAGTTAAATGGATTCCAGAAATCATCAAGCCTTTCAGGTGCTTCTGCAGGAGGCAGAGTGAAGTGCTCATTAATAGAATCAAATATAATAGCAAATAAAAGCTTTTGACAGGACTTCACCAAGTTGTCTGTTTAACTAAACTACTCTGGTCCAAGAACAATTCATATCATAATTTTGGCTCCGCTTGACTTTTTTTTTTTTTTTTCCAATAAAGCAGAGTATTTATTCACTTTTCTGCCTCATAAACTGGGGAACTTCTACTGGAATTCACCCCTGAGTGATTTCCAAATAGTTTTCTGGGGAAGAACTCTGCACAAGTGCACCAAAACACTCCATTAGCAACATCATGAGGAAGGCAATTTGCACTAAAAATACAGAGGGGGGGGGAAGAATCACCCTGAGGCAACTCTACAGGTTGTGTTATGCTACCCCAGGGGTCATTATGGTCTAGGGTTTCACACTGGAGATACAGGACTGATGAGGAGGCAGAAGAAAGGGAGATGAAAGCATGGCACAGTATAGAATTTCAAGCTGCTGAGGCCAGAAGTGCAGTTTGGTGCTTTCTGCACAACAGTGAAGGAGCAGAGCAAAAAAGCTGAGAACATTATTGACCTTGTTTCACTGCTAATGAGACGTGCAGAGATTCTGCAAGTGCAGGAATTTAAATAGTCCACTATTGATGTGTTCTTCCCACCAGTGAAAATAAAACTGTTGAGAACATATTGTACACTGGACTGACCCACGCTGAGCTCACCCTCAATACAATGACTCATTATTTCCATTTTCTTTAGCAATTAGTCAGAAATGAGAAGAGTGTCCTGAAAATAAATACATTAAAAAAAAAAAAAATGCAATAAAGGCAAGCTCTGGCCTTATGGAATGAAGAGCTCTACGTATGACCTGCTTTCTGCTCAGGGGTTTGGCATTGAAATGCTCCATGTGCTGCTCAGCTCCTGCTTTACAGAGCTTGAAAAAAGTGAACAGTGGGCTTAGGAATGTTGAAATCTCCATCTTTAGCTGCAAAGCATAATAACCCCCAGCAGCTGAACGTTTGACCTGGGTTAGAGTAGAAGTGTCCAAGCTGGCTACAGACCAAAGCTGGTTTACTCAGCGTGACACTGGCTCTCACAACTCCATCACTTTCATTAACCAAGCTGACTTGCTCTGGGCTAGTTCAGGTGATCTTCACACTATACTGCAAATATGACTGCTGCTAAACATTTCCCTTTCAATTACAGACATGTACTATTTTATCTGACACTTTTTACATCTCTAACAGCTGAGCTGCAAATCCTGCCATGCCAGCTTAGCACATTGCCACAGAGAAGTGCCAAGCTTTCCCCTTCTGCTGGAAGTCACCGTCCCTACAGCACAGCTGACAACAGGAGCCTGCACTTTAGCTGCTTCCACACTAAATCTGCTCACTTTTGCTGACAGACAAATTTAAGCTGCCAGAGGGCAAGAAACAACTAGCTGAGTCCAGTAGTGCTTTCAACCACCACAAGAGTTGACTTGAATGAATGTGAATCAGAGCATTTCCTTGCTTACTTGCAGACTACATCCTTTCAGAAAAACTTGTTTGGATGCATCATGTGGTTTTTCTTCAACTTGTAATCAGCACTTTCATTTGCTTTACTACTGTTGCAACTGGATATGAAGAAAAATCCCCTGTTATGCAGCTGTATAATACAGTTTCTCCTCTTTTTGGCACTTTCCCCCTCTGAGGCTGTGCATACCCTCTCATGCTACAAGACACTGGCAGTAAAACCATCCTTGTATTATGGATGAGCAAGACCAGCAGGGCACTGGTGTGAAACAAATTATTCAAGGCTGCACAAAGCTTATATAAGGGAGACAGGGTTTGAATCCTTACACTACAGCACACACCATCATATCAGAACTTAACTGCAACGTGCTGTGGAAGTTTCAGAAACTATACATTAAGCATTTGGAACATCATTAACTCTCCCTATTACATAGCACATAAGCAGAGTGCATTTACCACACAGCTTATGTTACACAATACATACTCAGTGCTGCCTCTTAATGAGATACTTACTTTTGTAAGAATTCATCAGACCCACAGACACTAAGAAGGAATTCCTCCTGGACTGGGTATTGATTTGTGCAATGGAGGATCTCTACAATTAAGTCATGAGTGATACAGCCAGCTGTAAATAAAGATAGCAACAAAAATTAATAGCAGCTTGCTAGAGAATTCCAGGCTAGATACTTGAGCAAGGAAAGAAAGAATCACTTTTTAATTCCTATCTACTGCTGCAGACTAGCTCCATCAAGAGGAATTAGATCAAGCCACACCTGATCTTTTTTTTTTTTTACTTTTGCTTCAAATACTCTACAAGTCACAAATCCTATCTCCACAGAGAAAATGATGGATTTGTTAGGTAAATGGACTGAAGAGCAGAACAACATTCCCACACAAAAAGGAAGGGATAAATGGCAAATTGCTGTTTGTTTGGGTTCTTTTTCCATTTTCCTGATGAATATTTTGCTATATTTCCTATGTGAGCATGGCCTATTGCAATAGTTGACTGTTCTTTGTGACAGAAGAAGCCTTCAGAATTTTGCTTCCTATTGGTACTGCTGTGCACCCCTTTGTAGACATAGCCAAAAAGTAAATTAATGCTCATACGTATTTTATATGTGTTATATTACTACTATTTAATATAATGTATAGTCACATTATAATAGTAGAGAAATATACATATTATGGCATATAACACATATAAATTAAGAAGTTTTTTGTCAATTCTGTGCTATTCAGAAATATTCTAGCATTTTGAGCATTTTCTTCAGTGCTACATCAGCTTTTTTAAGCCATTTACCCACCCTGCCAATACATTTCCCCTCTGAGCATTTTAGACCTGATCAAAAAATGGAAGAGAATAGCTGCATAATCTGGCAGTCAACTTGCAAACACATCTGATATGTTTGGTCTTCACAGACAGGCAGATCACACTGCACCATCACTGGTGCTGCAAGCCAGATACATAACCTCTCTGGCACTTCAGTGAAAAGCCTTCATCTAATGTACCAAGATGGTTCTAAAATGCAAAATAAAGTCTGGGCTTCCTCCACAATTCTCAGGCAATTTCATTGTCTGTAGCTGATAATAGAAAAGTCAAAATAGATTTTTCTTTCAGTTTTTCATTCGTGGTATTTTTAATTGCTTCTAAGTTAGCAGCTGTAACAGCTCTTACTACAAACTTTAAGTGAACTTTTGGATATAAAATATAGGAAATATCTACACTTAGGTATGTGTAGAAACATGTAGTCCAGATTTGTGTGTTAACTGCTTTACACTGGTCCAGGTTCAGATAACTGGTTGAAACTGAGCCTAGCTAACCTGTTCCTTGGCATTTAATGATGTCCTGAATTACCCAGCCACCCACAGCAGCCAGTTCATACTGGCAAATCTGCTTGAGAGTTGCTACCCTATTATTCTAGAACAAATCAAGAAAGGCAAAGTTATTTTTTCAGGGAAGTTAAAGGGAATGTGATACTGAAAGGAACTTCAGAGAACAGATGACATTTCTAGGGGAGAGAGCTGTGACAAAAAAAAAACCCCACTGAAATAAAACAGAGTTGGTTCCCATAGCTAACTTGTTTTTTGCTTTGGTTTGCTTTTCCCCAAGGAAAAACAAATCCATCGATGGATTGAAAAATGATTCTGAAAATTTTCATTTTCTTGGCAAAGCCACTTTCTTTTGCCCCAAAATCCACTTCAGTTAAACACTTTCTACCAGTTTTACTAACTTTAAACACCTAGCCCTTTGACAACTCACTGTTTTAAGCAACTCCTCAAAGCTGGGTTGACACGTAAACTGCAGTGCCTGTTTGCTATATTTATGGAGACCAAAAAAAGAATGGCACAGAATATGGAATTAAAATTGTAACAAGCACTTTTTTCAGGTCACTCATTGGAAGAAATCTGGCACTTGACAGTACCATTCTCTGTTGTTTTATAAGAGCTTTGACTGCTAGGACAAGGGGAAATGGGTTTCAGTTGAAGGAGAATAGATTTAGATTCGATCTTAGGAAGAAATTCTTCAGTATGAGGGTGGCAAGACTTCGGAATCAATTGCCCAGAGAGGTTGTGGCTGCCCCCTCCCTGGAGGTGCCCAAGGCCAGGTCTAGTTGAGAGGCTCCCTGCCCATGACAGGGAGGTTGGATTAGATCATCCCTAGGCTCCCTTCCAACCTAGGCCATTCTATGATTCATTTCCACTCTGTAGACCCAGTTTCCTTTCCATTTACCAAATGTTTTTGCATGACTGAACAATATATTAGATAGGACAAAAAAGTGTCCTCCCTCCTTCCAATTTTATTAGAACTTCTTGTTTATTTAGTTTATAAGCAAGTTTAGGATAGGAACTGTTTCTTACATCCCCTTCAGTTTTAACTGTGCCTTCCAAAGCATTTTCATAGAATAAGCAGACTGAAAAATTGAACAGTAATTACTTACAGCAGAAGTCATTCTATATGATCAAACATTTGCCAGACATTAAAGCTTTTGCATTACAAGGAACTTCTGTGTAGATGAAGTTCTGCCTGGCTGACAGAAGTGATGGAAATACTACCTTCTGGCCCAAGCATCCCAAGATCTTTGGTTCATGGCATCCACAAAATATTTATTCAGGACATATTTATGGAGATTTATTTTTTTTTTATTTTTAATAGATGTTGAATGACACACTGTAGAGCTTTGGGTTTCCAGCTTTCAGTCCATCAAACAAACTAATACTCATCCTGTTACAGCTAAATATTTCCTTGACAATTGAAGAAATTATTCATATATATATATAAATATATATATATAAAAATACCA
>JAOEGS010008111.1:0-15071 GCA_025447755.1 Corythornis vintsioides
CTCCAGAGCATTGATGATAACTTCCTAATGCAGATGTTGGAGGAGCCAACAAGGAGAGGAGTGATGCTGGACCTTGTTCTGACCAACAAAGAGGTACCAGTTGAGGATGTGAAGGTAGGAGGCACCCTTGGATGTAGTGACCACAAGATAGTGGAGTTTAGAATTACAGGCAGTAGGCACAGGGCCACAAGCAGGATTGCTACCCTGGACTTCAGAAAGGCCACCCTAGGCCTTCTCAGGGAACTGCTTGGAAAAGTCGCATGGGACAGGGCCCTGGAGGGCAGAGGGGCCCCAGGCAAGTTGGCTAATATTCAAACGCAATTTCCTCCAGGCTCAGGATTAGTGTATCCCAAAGAGTAGGAAATCTAGTAGGAGAGTTAGGAGACCTGCGTGGTTGAGCGAGGAGTTACTTGCTAAAACTTAAGCTGAGGAGGGAAATATATAAAACATGGAAGGAGGGAGAGAAGATTTCTGTATTCTGTATTCTTCCACTTGGGAAGAATACAGGGAGTTTGTCAAAGGATGCAGGGATGCAACAAGGAAAGCTAAGGCCTCCCTTGAAATTAAACTGCTGAGGGAGATCAAGGACAACAAGAAAAGCTTCTACAAGTATGTTGGAGACAAAAAGAAGTCTAGAGGTAATGTGGCCCCGCTACTGGATGAAATGGGTGCCCTGGTGACCGAGGACAGAGAGAAGGCTGAGTTACTGAATGCCCCCTTTGCCTCGGTCTTTACTTCTAAGGCCAGCTACCAGGAATCCCAGGTCTCTAAGACCATAGAGGAATTATGGAGGGAGGAAGTTTTTACTTCAGTTGAAGAGGCTTGGGTTAGAGATCAGTTGAGCAAACATGACATCCACAAGTCTATGGGCCCTGATGGGATAATTCACGAGTGATGAGGGAGATGGCAAAGTTTATTGCTAGGCCACTCTCCATAATATTTGAAAGGTCCTGGAGAACAGGAAAAGTGCCTGAGGACTGGAGAAAGGCCAATGTCATCCCAATCCTCAAAAACGGCAAAAAGGAGGATCCAGGTAACTATAGGCCGGTCAGCCTCACCTCCATCCCTAGAAAGGTGATAGAACAGCTTGTCCTTGATGCCATCTCTAAGCATCTGGATGAAAGGAGGCTTTATCACAAGTAGTCAACATGGATTCCGTAAGGAGAAGTCATGCTTGACTAATAGCCTTTTATGAAGATATAAGTAGATGGATAGATGAGGGAAGGGGAGTGGAAGTGGTATTTCTTGACTTCGGCAAGGCTTTTGATACTGTCTCCCATGGAATCCTCACAGCCAAGCTTGAGAAATGTGGATTGAGTCATTGTGCAGTGAGGTGGATAAGAAATTGGCTAAAGGACAGAGCCCAGGGTGTTGTAGTCAGTGAAGCTAAGTCTAGCTGGAGTCCTGTGACTAGTGGCATCCCCCAAGGGTCAGTGCTGGGTCCAATATTATTCAATATAATCATCAATGACCTGGATGAGGGGGTAGAGAGTGCCCTCAGCAAGTATGCTGATGACACCAAACTGGGAGGAGTGGCTGACACAGCAGCAGGCTGTGCTGACATCCAGAGAGACCTGGAAAGGCTGGAGAGCTGGGCAGGGAGAAATGTAATGCAAGTTAACAAGAGCAAGTGTAAGGTGCTGCATCTGGGGAAGGACAACTCCATGTATCAGTACAGGCTGGGGGCTGATGTATTAGAGAGCAGCTCTGAAGAAAGAGACCTGGGGGTCCTGGTGGACAGGAGGTTTCCGTGAGCCAACAATGTGCCCTTGTGGCCAGGATGGCCAATGGCATCCTGGGATGCATTAGGAGAAGTGTGGCCAGCAGGTCAAGGGATGTTCTTCTCCCCCTCTACATTGTGTTGGTGAGGCCCCACCAGGAATACTGTGTCCAGTTTTGGGCACCCCAGTTCTAGAAAGACAGAGAACTACTGGAGAGAGTCCAGTGCAGGGCCACTAAGATGATTAAGGGAGTGGAGCATCTCCTTTATGAGGAGAGGCTGAGAGAGCTGGAACTCAATGGGCCAATAATGTTAATAGGCTGAGCTTCAACAAGGGCACATGTCGGGTCCTGCATTTGGGTCACAACAACCCCACGCAAACATACATGCTTGAGGAAGTGTGACTGGTAGAAAGCTGCCTGGCAGAAAAGGACCTGGGGGGTTTTAACTGATAGGAGGCTAAATATCAACCACCAGTGTGCCTAGATGGCCAAGAAAGCCAATGGTATCCTGGCTTGTGTTAGAAATCATGTGAGCAGCAGAAGTAGGCAGGTTACTGTCCCCCTGTACTTAGCACTGGTGAGGCCACAGCTTGAGTATTGTGTCCAGTTTTAAGAACCTCAGCACAAGAGAGAGATTGAGGTGCTGGAGCGAGTGCAGAGGCAGCATTGCTGATGAAGGGCCTGGAGAATAAATCTGATGAAGAGTGATTGAAGGAACTGGGACTCTTTGAGGAAGAGGAGGCTGAGGGGAGCCCTCATCACTCTCTACAACTCCCTGAAAGGACATGGCAGAGAGCTTGGTGCTGGTCTCTTCTCACAGGTAATTAGCAATAGAACAAAAGGAGATGGAGTCAAGCTGCACCAAGGGAGGTTTAGACTGGACATTAAAGTAATTTTTTTCACTGAAAGAGTAGCCAGAGACTGGACCGGGCTGCCCAGGGAGGGAGTTGAGTCACCATCCCTGGAAGTGTTTAAGGGTCGTTAAGGTATTGTGGGATGTGGTTTAGGGGTGACCTCTGTAGAGTAGGGCTAATAGTTGTACCCCAAGGGTCTTTTTCCACCTGAATGATTCTCTGATCCTATGAATATGTTATGTTTTGATAACAAGTTTGGGTTTGGTTTTTTTTATGATATCCCTTCTATTCATACACAAGATGAAACAAATTCTGGTACTATATTTTCTTTGCTAATATTATTCATAAAGCCTTGAAAATGTATGTTTTCTGGAAGCAAATAACTTTTAAAAATATTATTGCAGTACCTGCTCCAGTCATCACTGCCACAGCTGCTGAAATGGAGGTGGTCTCAGCAGAAGTCAACAGCTTGCTCCCTGAGGAAATAATGGATACTGGTATAACTCTGGTGGAAGATGACAGCATCGAGGCAGTTATTGTGTCCTCACCAGTGGGAGATTCTATTCCAATGGAAACGGAACTGGAAGAAATAGTGAACATAAGCTCCACCTGTAACTCCTCAGCTACAACCACAGCTGCAGACACCACTGATTCAGTTACCGCACTCGTCAAACACTCTAGTGACATGACAGCAAACACCATGACCCCAAAACCAGATGTGAATGCAGTTGTCAAGTCTACCTTTCCAAGTGGCCTCCATAAACTTGGTGCTCAGACCCCTGTCACTATATCAGCCAATCAGATAATTCTGAATAAGACCGCCGATATTAAAATAGGCAATCAGAGTATTAAACCAGACGGGCAAAAACTCATTGTGACAACTTTGGGCAAGTCTGGTCAACCCATTGTTTTGGCATTACCCCACAGCCAGCTCCCGCAGGCACAGAAGGCCATGTCCCAGACCCAAAGTGGAGAATCCAAGGTACAAGGCCAGCAGATCAAAGTTGTTATTGGAGGTCGGTCGGAAGTGAAACCTGTTGGCGTCTCGGCTTTGAATCAAGGAAGTCAGCTGATAAACACTGCAGCCCAGCCTTCTGTTTTGCAGACCCAGCAATTAAAAACTGTACAGGTAAAGTGAGTTATGCTGATGAAGTGTCTTACAAATGACACGTTATCTGCCTTTGCATTTATTCCTTCTCTTACAGTACAGCACTGCTCTTAGTCCATGCTTTCATCTGTGGATGTGTTTACCATTTGATGCCCTTTACCTCTAGCTACTGTCTAGAAACTTAGGATTTGCCTCAGAGAAAGCAGCCTATTAAAATTCAATAAATCAAACTTTTCCCATTATTTTCATTTTATAAAAAATAAATTACACATGCTTTCAGGAAGACCAAATTGAACTCTGTATTGAAAGAATTCTTGTTCTTTGTTTCAAGTGTACACTGCTTTACTCCTCTTTGAAAGAGTACCTTCTGCCTATAATGTTTAGTTTAATTAAACTCTCAGGAAAAAAACAAAAAACAAAACAAAACAAAACAAAACAAAAAAAACCCCAAAAAAACCCAGCAAAACAAACAAAACCTTCCAGCAGTAGGAAAGGAACAATAACGTATATCTTGTCTGCCTCAAATCTATTTAAGCTTATTAATAAATAGATTATAGAAAACTAGACACTATCATAAGATGGACATTTCAGGGTCTTGTTCCTGATCTCTGATATGGATCTTGAGTTATTTGAAACCACAGAGAATCTGCTGGGATCTGAAAATGTGTTTGAAAAGACTCAGGTTATAACTCAAAGGGTCTGATTTTCTTCTGGTATATGGCAGAACTAAATGTAAGTGACCTTGTTCTAGTTGGCAGTCAGGCAGAAATAAGACCTCAAAGTGAATAAAATGTTGAACTCAATGCAGGTAATGGAAAAATTTTTCTCTTGTGGTTTAAATTAAATGAGAAATTAAACTAAGTAGTTAAAAATATTTTGCTGCATGTGAAAAATGACAAACTGTTATTAGCTAAGTGGTAAGTTCCCTGACTGCTATTTCATGGCAAGCAAATGTGAGCAACTCTCAAGATGTTTTTGTTTTGTTGCATTTTTGGTTTGTTTTGTTTTTTGTTTGTGTGTGTTTGGCTTTGGTTTTTTTTAAGCTGCAGGTGATCCCTGCACAGTTTTTTCTCCCTCCATTTGGAAAAGGTGTTTTAAAATGACTGTTTGAACCATACTGATTTTCTTAAGTGATTTTTGCACCTTGATCATTAGTGATATGGTGGGGATTATAGCTTTGAAAAAAGCCTCTGGTCTTGACTCAGAGTAGGAGCATTTAAGGGTGGATTAGTTCCTGTTACTTGTCTTCAATTACTACCAAGTGACAGGCAGCTGAGGAGAATAACCTAGTTGTGATGTGCTTCTGCTGGCCTAAGATGACCTGGGCCATCAGGGACTGCTGTCTGCAGTTAGGAGTTCCACAGGTTCCTTAATAGAAGCTGTTACAAATGGACTTCCATTCTTTTGTGAATCTAGTTAATTGCAGTTGGAGTGAATTTGTTTTGTTGTGGTGTCTTTGGTAAGCATTCCCTTCCACTTCCAACACAAGTTGAATTGTTAACACCTGGTGTTATCAGAGCCATAGCATAGAATGGGGTGGATTGAAAGTGACATTAAAGACCATCCAGTTCCAAACCCCTGCCCTGGGCAGGGACACCTCCCACTACAGATTGCTCAGAGCTCCATCCAGCTTGGTCTTAAAAACTTCCAGGGATGGGGCTTCCCCCACCTCTCTGGGCAACCTGTTCCAGTGTCTCACCATCCTCATGGTGGAGAACTTCTTCCTAAGGTCTAATCTGAATTTGTCCACTACCTCTAGTTTTGATCCATTCCCGTACCTGACATACTAAAAAGTCCCTTCCCAGCTTTCTTGTATCCCCCTTTAGGATCCTGGAAGGCCACAATAAGGTCTCCTCAGAGCCTTCTTTTCTCCAGACTGAACAACCCCAACTCTCTCAGCCTGTCCTCATAAGATAGGTGCTCCAGCCCTCTGATCATCCTCATGGCCTTTCTTTGGACATGTTCCAGCATGTCCATATCTTTCCTGTAACAGGGGACCCAGAACTGGATGCAGTGCTCCAGGTGGGGTGTCACCAGGGTGGAGTAGAGGGGAAGAATCAGTTCTCTTGACCTGCTGGCCACACTTCTCTTGATGTAGCCCAGGAAGCTGTTAGCTTTCTCGACTGCAAATTGGATCATCATTGATCTCCTCTTGGACATCGAGCTATTAACTGCAAGTCTTTGAGTGTGATCATCCAGCCAATTCCTTCTCCACCAAGTGGTCAATCTGTTTAAATTCCTGTTTCTCCAGTTTAGAGACAAAGCTGTTGTGCAGGAACATGTCAAATTCTTTGCACAAGTCCAGGTAGATGGCATCAGTTGCTCTTCCCTTATCCAACAATGGTGTAACTTCATCAGAGAAAGTCACCAAAATTTGTCAGCTATGTTGACTGTCACTAATCACCTCAATATTTTCCATGTGCCCTAGCCCAGTTTCCAGGAGGATTAAACTAACTGACCTCTAGTTCCCCAATTCTTCCTTTTTTTTTTTTTTTTTTTTTTTCCCCCCTCTTTCTAAAGAGGGGTTGTTTCCTTTGTTTTTTTCCTATAAGGAGAGGAGGAAGTAGAAATGAAAAACAGGAAGGCAATATTCCACTGATTGGAAGAACCTGGTACTGCAGGGAAGATGACTACATTAGTGTTTTCTAAACAGTGCTTTTCCCTGTAGGAAAATTACTAAGGTATCAGGGGATATGTGAGTGATTCTTGGTCTACCCTATCCTGAATGACAGGGGAGGTAACCCACACGTTTTGTCCCTGTCTTGGAAAATTAAGTCTTGCAATTACCGCATCATCCCGAACAAGCTTCCTAACCTTCATTGAGTAGCAAAGGAAGCTGTGGATGCCTCCAAAGGGTCTTGGGAAACATTGACTGGGGCTTTGTTAACAGGATATTTCAGATGTGAGGCAGCACAGCAGTTGACTTGGTGCTGAAAAGTGAACTGATGAAAGATTAGATGGCAGAGAGCTCTCTGATTCTCCTTATGCCCTTGTAGGGGCTTTGTAGGTCATTAGAGAAACTCAATTAGCCTTGCTGTATTCTAATTGTGACATTTGAAATCTCAGCATATGAGAAAAGGCTCAACTGATAGTTGATAGTTGGCAAAATGTTCTTTGGAATCTGGATCCCTCTTTTGCAGTTTTAGAATTGTGAGGCTTTGAGGTGTAAAAGGTGTCAGCATGTTGGGCTTCATCTACATCCAGAAATTTATTACTGTCCCTTGACAGCTTGTCCTGATTTAGTTGCAACCACTACCCTGGATGTGTGGACAAAACTCCTGGGCAAGTGCATCTACTTCCAGCCCATGGCTTCTGCCTACATGCAGGCTTAAAACCAGTGCTGTGCCCGATGGTGTATTACTTCAGTCCAAGTGCATTAAGCAGGAGTTTGGCCTTGCAGATGACTCTCAACCAGATGTCCAGACCCATCACTGTTGTTGTCATTAAGCTAGTCCAACTTGAACTTGTCTTGATGTGGTAATAGACTCTGCATTTCAGCAGTTAAACCTGTCTGCCCATAGTGTCATTGTTGCCATGGCAAGACAACTGTTCAGCCATCGTTGTGGCTTCATGTCATTGTGAAAAAATGACCTTGTGCACTCCCTAACCTCAGAGCGAGCTCCCATTCCTAGCTCAGTTTCTTCATCTCTTCTATTTCTGGAGTTGCAGATTTTTCATATTATGCAAAATATAAATGGCATAGGGTGTCGATAAAAGGAACTACTCCCCTGAGGTTGTCTAGGGAGTGGATTTATAGTATGTTAGGTTCCTTGGGGTAGTTGACTGTGTGGGTTGTCAGTCCAGCAGCTAATGTAAGGTATGCCTGAAACTTTTTCTGTATGAATAGAACATGGTTTGATAGCTGAAAACAAAGTCCAGCTGTAGAAACTTGGTAGTATCGCGGAGCGTGCTTAGGTGCAAATTGACCCTTTAAATAAAGATGCTTTGAGGTAGATCTGTAGGGGGAAGAAAGTTGGTGTTTGCTTCTAAATATAGTGATTTTTCTCATTAAGAGCTTGTTGCCCCAGGAACTAATTTTGCAGTCTGATTCAAAGTGTGCAGGGAGCACACTTTGCTTCCATAAGCAGAGGAATAATCTTAAGCTTCTTGTGATTAGTATAGGCAATGGCAGAGTGCTCCAGAGAACTTGCCCTTTCTAAAGCGTCTGTCATTATTTCCTCTGGCTTCTCCAGTCTCTAATGAAATGGGTCATGAGTCTCCCAGTGATGTCTGGAAGGCTTCTGCAGGTGGTTGGGGCCATCAGCTCCAGTGGCAAAAAACTCAGAAAGGCTTGCTTGGCAGCAAGAGCAGGAGTACATTTGAGGACCAAGGGCGGTTCCCTTATACATATTTGAGGTTTACCACATTTCTTAAGCCCTAAGGTGATTCACTCACTTATTAGACCTTCTTTGGAAGCAAAGACTTCCCCCAAAAAGCAGGGAGAGATTTATCTAAAGAGGAGGAGATTGCAAGTTGAGTCTGAGGGAAGCAGGACTACTTGTGTTGACCAGCTATTGTTTGCTGATTTTTACTGGTTGTTTTTTTGTTATTTGGTTGGTTTGTTGTTGGGTTTTCTTTTCTGAAATAACTTCATGTTAACAGGTAGCTAGCATTCATTTAAGTTATTTAAGCACATTTATTGACTGTTACTTGGACACAACTGCTGCTGGCCAGAGCTGGCAATTCCTACTGGATATTGGACTTTGCTCTTGCTTCAGAGAGTAAAGGCAGTAACAGTTGAGTTAGTGATACCTTATGGCAGGGTAAGATTAATTTCAGCAGAACAGAAAGCACAAACCAAGCAGATTAAATGTGGGGAAACTTCCAGAAATGAAAAAGTGTGCAAATCTACAAAAAAGACCCAAACCAACAAAATACTGATGAAATAAAATACCTGCCTATCTCTGTACCAAGAACTGTATCCTTGAAAAGTTAAAGTTGCCCTGAGTTAACTTTGGAGACTGGGCTGTCATTGAAGCATCCTTCTTGAAACAGTGTATGTTTCAAGGCTTTAGGGAAATCTCCCAAAAGAGTATGTTTTTTTTCTTCTCCATTTCATTTCAATCCTTGATTATTGTATGCCTCCTATAAAGCTGCTTATGTGGCCTTGGTACAGCAGATCTGGGCAAATGACGTTGACCTGCCAGTGATCTGCAGTGGAGGTTCCCTCTGAAGAACCTTTGCACTGTACCCATGGAGCAGCACGTATCTTCAGTGAGGTGTGTTCTGAGGCACCGCCTGGTGTCAAAGCTGCTTGTTGCTAGTTCCCTTGGCAGGGCACAGCTTGGGCACACCGAGGTGGCATTTGCTTTCCACAGGAAGCTGGAGAGCTCCTATGTCATATATGGGGCAGGGAGCTCCAGCTTCCCCAGCCATGCCATGAGTGTGCTGTTGGGAAGTAGCCACAACAGCCTCATGTGTGCTCTTTGAGGGGCAGCTGAGGGTTTTGTTTTGGGTAACTGAATACTTGGAATGTTTTGGCATTGCTTTGCTGTAAAGGAGGTGTTTTCAGTCAACAAATTCTATAAATAGGGGATTTGTGTAGGAAAACATAACATCCAGCCTACTCAGTTGCTTTGTTTATGCACTTGCAGCTTACTCATGCTGTTAAAAGTAGCTGTCATCTCTGTATCTTCTCACAACACTGAGATTTCTCCAGTTAGCTACTTGAGTAATAAATAAAGATGGTTCTGTGCCTTCTGAGAGGTGGCTCCGCACCGCGAAGCAGGTGCCATGCTTCTCTGATACCGCTGGAGTTTGTGGCTAGTGCCCATGGGATGTGACTGGGTGTGTGTGGTGGAGGAGAGGCAGCAGGGCTAAGTGGAAAGGCTTCATCAAGACCTTTCAGTGTACTCACTTGGACTGGAGGATTGACGATCCCAGCACTAATGTGGATCTGCAGGCAACTTCTGAAGTCAATAGGTTAAAATGTAGTCTTTGAAATAAATCAACATCCTAATTGAACTGTTTACCAGTTGTCTACCAGGGTGTAGAATCACAGAATAATTCAGGTTGGAAAAGACCCTTGGGATCATTGAGTCCAACCATTACACTACTCTACAAAGGTCACCCCTAAACCATGTCCCTCAAAACCACATCCAAATGATTCTTAAACATATCTAGGGAATGTGACTCAATCACCCTCCCTGGGCAGGCTGTTCCAGTCTCTGTCTACTCTTTCAGTGAAAAATTCTTGCCTAATGCCCAGTCTAAACCTCCCTTGGTTCAGCTTGACTCTGTCCCCTCTTGTTCTATAACTAATTACCTGTGAGAAGAGACCAGCACTAAACTCTCTGCCATGTCCTTTCAGGGAGTTCTAGAGAGTAATGAGGGCTCCCCTCAGCCTTCTCTTCCTTAACTAAACAGTCTAAGTTCCTTCAGTCGCTCTTCATCAGATTTATTCTCCAGACCCTTCCTCAACTCCATTGCCTCTGCACTCACTGCAGCATCTCTGTATCTATTGTGTTGAGGTGTAGATATAAATGCATCTGGTAGTTACCTTTTGGCAGCGTGGAAAAGGACAAAAAGTTTTAAGGCTTATATGACTATAAACACCCTCTTAGATCTCAAGTCAAAGTGATCTGTCTCAATGTAATTTCTTGTACATGTTCCTGGTCCAGCTGTGTTTAAGGAGACTGGATCACAGATGGGGAAAAAATAGCCAAAACAACCCTTATATGGGTTGTATCTGTCCAACTCATTTGTTCTTGGCTAGGAAATACCCCAAATTTTCAGTGACTGATGATCCACATACTTTGGGAGAGCTGTTGAAGAAGGCTGCTTCCCTATTTGCAGATTGTGTGCTGCTCTGTCAGAATAGGTCAAGAATGGATTTAGAGCAGGAGCTGTCATATTTAAATCGTTCAAGATCTTAAGTTTTGTCCTGATTGGCTCAAAAACAAGTACTTTTGAAAAAGTAACTCTAAAAAGCTTCAAATATTGAGTTGCACGTTTAATTTTAACATTTATATACCAGTGGCAGGTAAGAAATAGTTTATATATTTTGAAGATGAAGTATGTTTGCATAGAGAGATACCTTAGAAAAAAAGCTATAAGAGATTTGGCTTCCTGCTCGAGTGGCTGGTTTTCTAAAGCAGCATGGATGTATCCTATTTTTATCCACAAGTTGTAACAGAGGTGAAAAGTGAGAAGCAATTATTCTTCCAATTAACACATGGAAGTATTGTCCTTTTTATTTTTGAATCTACTTAACAATACAATAATTTAGATCTGGAATGCTCAAGTTACTGTAGATCTTTTCTCCTTCATCTTTCAGATTGCGAAGAAGACCCGAACCCCAACTTCTGGCCCAGTGATCACCAAGCTGATCTTTGCAAAGCCAATCAATAGTAAAGCTGTTACAGGGCAGACCACTCAAGTGTCACCAGTCATTGCAGGTTGTACTACTTTTATGTGATTTGCTTTACATTTTTTTTTTATAGCCTGCTCAAAGAGATGGTGATTGTATATTTTTTTTTCTGTCTAGATTTCTGTTGAAGTGCCTCAAGCAATTTAAAAAAAAATTCAGTAGAGAATTTTGTTGTTAGAAGCAGATAAATGTAGCCTGTGCCTTTACACTATTCTTATTTAGAATTGCCTTTGTTATTACAGAGTTTGATCAGTTTGCTTTTACTCTAAGATGCTTCTACTTTCTGGATTTTGGGGGAGGAGGTACATCACAGACAGAGAAAAGGCTACTTGATAAACAGAAAACATGTATAGATGCATTATCTAAATACATGGGGAAAAAAGAAACATATGCTATTGTATTGATTTAATCTGCTTATAGTTGGACTTAATTGTAATACATTAAGGAAAATGAGTGGAAAAAAGCAAATTAAGTTGTGTTGTTTCTTGACTCACCTGTCTCGAAACTAAACACTAGAGAAGAGTCCAAGACATTAATTATGGAAAATAAGAAATGGTTTGTCTCTTTGGAAAACAAGCCTGTGATCATGTCCTTTAAAAAGAAAACCAAAATCCAGAGTGTAATAATTTTTCTTTTATTATGGCCTTGCTAAATGCACCATTGCATATATGAAGGTAACATCTGACACATGTAAATTATCTCAAAAGGACAAATATAGGAAGCCATAGTCTTCTGCAGAGCTTTGAAGGATGTCTTCAGCTGCTTCCAGATTGACCAACCCAAGTAGGCCTACAATCTTTTCCACATACTTAACGAACTTGTTAAGCCTTTAGAGAACTGGGACTTTAAGCTGATTTTTAAAAGAATGCAACTGTTTCCTGTATTCCAAACTTTGAGAGAGAAAAGTGAATGGCACATAACTAAAGCATCCTCAAGGAAAAGAGTTGGCAGGTTGCCTGCGCCCTCCAAACCAACTCAAGTTTCAAGTGAAAGACTCCTCATCAACTCCCCAGTTTTTCCCCCTTTCTCACCCAGTTCCCTACCAAATGTACCTATAAATAAGAAAATTGCTTCCCCGTGTTAATAAAGATTTGAATTAAGCTTTCATTTTCAAAAATGAAAAACCAAACTCCAAACAAACAAAAAATCCAACCCCAAAACTTAAAAAACCCCAAAAAGAGCCACTTGGGGCTGCATTACTTTTTCATCTGGCACTACATGACGAAGAATAAATAGCAAGGAACCACAGAAAAAAAAAAAAATACTAACCAGAGCATGCCTTGAAGTTTGCTGCCTCAAAGAATGACAGGAAATGTCCAGATCAGTATACACAGGTGATATTAGCAAGCATATTAGAAAATAAATACTCTTCCAGCTTTCCTGTGAGAGAAACATCATCACCTCCCAGTGATGCTGGGAGGTGATGATGCTTCTCTATTTGAGAGGGTAACTTTGTGAAACATCTGTCTTCTCACCATCCTGAACAGCCAGCACAGCATGCCAGCTTTGAGAGGCAGACCATGATTCTGGATCAGGTTTAACATTTGTGTGTTGCATAAGTGTGTTTTTAGGAAGCTGAGAAATACTTCTAATTGCCTGGGAATTTCTGCAACTTGAGGTGGAAGTTGTAAATTTGAAAGGCTTGTCAATAGAAGCAGCCAGATTCCATTTAAGAAGCAGATGCTAAGGGGCTGTAAGGAGAAAGGGAAAGCTGCCACCAGAAGAAAACAAAGCATTGAATACTACAGATTATAAAATGACCCCAGATCTGATATTTTTCAGGTCACACATGGCTTGAGCAGCTGCTGGCAACTATCTGTGCTGTTACTTATGCTGTACAAAAGTGATGGTGATTTTTAGAGCACATAGACCAAAGAGGAAGGCAGCTTTCCACAAGGATGATTTTTCTTCTAAGTTGCATTTCATTTAATTGTCATTCTACTGGTTGGTTTTGGATGGAAAGGTTATGCTGGTATTTCTGACATCTTTCTGCTGATTGTTTTGGGGTTTTTTTCTTCTCCCTCCTTCTTCTTATTTTGTTAATTGTAGTGCAAGAGAATGGATTACAGAGAAGCCATGACAGAAATGAGTCTGAGTCAAAGTACAGCAGAGGAAAGCTCAGTTGTCAAGCATGCTTTGTAAAGAAACTTGGAAGTGTGGAAAAAAAAAAAAAAAAAAAGAAAAAAAAAGAAAAACCCAACTGTTTCACACTCTGGGTGTTTTGCAATATTCCTAAGATTGATTTCATTATTTGGAGCTGCTGGTTTTGATGTTTAACCTTTATTGCTTTATTGCCAGGTAGTTTGCAGAGTTCTGTTAGGAAATGAAAAAAATCAACCATCATCACATGCAAGACAACAAACCTTAAGAGTTGAGTGCAGACATACCAAACATTTTGGTCACCACAGTTCATTTCTGATGGTTTTAAAGGGAAGTAGTCCCCCTCCAGCTGCTCAGTTCCTCTGCCCATGGGCAGCAGCCCAGCATGTTTCTAGGGAGCTGCCAGCAGGTGGGTGGTTGGTTTCCATGTAGGTGTACTGGATGCTGTCCTGCCTTGAAAGAATTTTCAGCAGAGTGTCACAGAAAGCTTCATGTATGTTTTGGGTTGTGTTGTTGTTTGGTTTTTTGTTTTTGTTTTGTTTTTTTTAAATCCTGAGTAAACTTTCTTAGTTTGCAATAATGACATTTCTTTGTTGCTAAATCCAACTTAAAGAATGCCACTATCCTTCCTACCAGGTAATACACTCTCAGATGTGGAGATCAATTGCATGAGATGTAGTGAAAATTTTGCTTTAAAACTTGACATAAACAGTGATAACTTGAGCTGACGTTGTCTTTGTTTTTTATAGGTAGGGTTCTTTCACAGTCTACTCCAGGAACACCACCAAAGGCAATAACAATCTCTGAGAGTGGGGTCATTGGATCGTCACTGAACACACCACCACAACAGACACCAAATAAAATAGCCATCTCACCACTCAAATCCCCTAACAAGGTAAGGACCTGACTGGCTGCCACCTTCTGTTCTTCCTGCACATGGCCTAAGTGGAGCTCTCTGTGTTTTTGCTACAAGCGGTTCATGATCCCGGTGCTCCAGAGTCTCCGCTGCATGTAACAATGCTCTGTAGTAATGTCCTAAGCTAGATTTTAATTTTTTTTTAATTATCTCCCATACTGTGGTTTTAAGTAAATATACATTATTGCATTAGCTTCCCATTTCTGCCATTTCTTAAGTGTCTATTCCAAGAGCAGCTGTTTTCTCTTAGTCAAGTACTGAAACTATTTTCATAGAATGGTTTGGATTGGAAGAGACCTTAAAGATCATGCACTTCCAAACCCACCTGCCAAGGGCAGGGACTACTCCCTCTGGAGCGTGTTGCTCAGAGCCCCATACAGCTTGGTCTTAAAAACTTCCAGGGATGGGGCTTCCCCCACCTCTCTGGGCAACCTGTTCCAGTGTCTCACCACCCTCATAGTGAAGAGCTTCTTCCTAACATCTAATCTGAATCTACCCACCTCTAGTTGTGATTAATTTAATAAAAAATTAAATAAAGTACTCCTACACTGACATCGTAAAAAGTCCATCATCGTCCCCTGCTTTCTTGTATCCCCCTTGAGATCCTGGAAGGCCACAATAAGGTCTCCTCAGAGCCCTCTTTTCTCCAGACTGAACAACCCCAACTCTCTGTTTGTCCTCCTAGGAAAGGTGCTCCAGCCCACTGATCAGAATTTTTTTTTAATGCCTTCATAAAGCATCAAGAGGCAGTTGATGGAAGGGACCTCAATCATCAAATTATAGAATCATTCAGGTTGGAAAAGACCCTTGGGATCATCAAGCCCAACCATTAACCCTACTCTACAATATCCACCCCTAAACCATGTCGCTCACACCATATCCAAATGACCCTTAAACACATCCAGGGATGGTAACTCAACCAACCTGTGGGTAAAGATCAAAGGTGAGACTAATATGGCAGACATTGTAGTAGGTGTTTACTACAGGCCACCTGATCAGGAT
>JAOEGS010008112.1:0-12138 GCA_025447755.1 Corythornis vintsioides
AATTAATTTATGCAAAAAATACAAAAATAAAATTATTAAATAAAAAATACATTGCATGTTTGATGATCAATGCATCAAGAAGAACAATCAATGAAGATCTAAATCCTAAAATTTCTCCAATAGCTCAATTGGATTACATAACTCAAGCACTCAAGGAAGGTGGACATTTTCCTCTCTTGGACAGGTTGACCAGATCCCAACGACATGCTCTATAATGCTAATGTAAGGTATACATAACAGATCATATAAATGAGAAAATCATAAAATCATACAGTGGCATGACTATCATCCAACTATAAGCATGGTGTTGGAGCTGATATTAGGTGATTGCTCTGGCAGATGTCTGGTTCTAAGGTCAGCACAAAACCTCTTTCTTCAGTTTCATTCTTCACTCACCATGTGTAACACCAGAGCTAGAGTTAGCATTTTAAGGGACTTTTGAAAACATGGTATTGAAAAGCTTAAATAAATCATTAGCACTGACTGAGTGCTTCTTAAAACTAAATTTTATATATATATTTGTTTTGATAATGAGCACTTTAATCCTCTGTCTTAAAGCTAAACAAAACTGCAAAACAACAACGAAAAAAAGCCCAGCACTGATGAGCAGTCTTGCAATAATGAATCAGTGTGCACACATGAGGGAAAAACAAATGCAGTTGGGAAACAGATTTTGGTGTCAAGTTTCCCCAAGTGTTATTATAAATATCAGGAAATTAAAAAATGCTCTTAAAATGCATGAACATTATTTAGGTCTTTAATCTGGAAGGGGCATGATTGATTTTGCAGGGTGGAACCTGCCAACTGTACCAGTGCCTGCAGATGGAAGGGGCCGGCACATAGCTGCCAATTTCAGGGAAGATATTTCAACTACTCTCTAAAATGGTTTGGAAAAGCTTGTCTTCTGCTTGCTTCTCCCGGCTCATGATGCACTAGACAGCTTAGGGGAAGAATGACATTGGCCTTTTCCTGAAGCAGCTGAAGTCACAGAACATGACTATTTTAGGAACAAAAAAAAAAATGTAAAACCTACACCTCTGAGGGAAATGAGGCCACAAGCTGAATGGAAATAACATTAATCTAAAATTAAAGAGTTTTACTATTTACTATTATTAATAGTCATTGTGTAACATAATGAGGGGAAAACTGACTTTTAAAGTCTGAAGTTCACTTTCACATCCTTATAGCTGAACAAAATCTTCACACAAGGAAGAACATTTTCTGGAAACAAAACTATACTGTGTGGAACATGTACTTGAAGTCACTGTTGCACTAAAGAAAACAGTTAAATATAACAAAGTAGACTACTTTTTCAAATAACACCATCTTTAAATCAAAATGCTCAATTCTCAGCTTGTTCATTTTCATAAATATGTATCAGATATGAGAATCTAACTCCTGATAAACATTTTGGATGTAAAACTTTAGACTATAGGATCTGAGCAGCTCCAAGTCACATTTTTACAGCCTCAAAAACTCCTCATATAGCCATTATATTAGCATAAAGAGAATTGCTTTTTTGTTTGGGTACTTTTTTTAAGTATTAAACTCACTTGGATTCTGTCCTTTCAGTTGGGTACAAATATTTACCTTTCCTCAATTTTTATCTTATATTTTCTCCTGCATTTTAAAAAATCATTTCCAATGGCAAAAGGAAATTAAGTAACATAAAGCAATCTTTTTAAGCCATTTTCTATAGCCTTCTTCATCCAAGTCATATCTATTCCCTTCTTCTCTGCTCCGGAAACTGTGCTTATGCCAGCACCTTGTTAAAGTGATTACTGAGTCTTTTCCTCTGGAATTTAGCACCACTACAGCAGGTTAGTAACAGAGACTGTCTCAAATATCTTGTGTTAAGGACAGATCTGAAAAGTTATCTGCACAGTGGAGTAAAGCTGTTTTACTGGCAGTGAGAATATTAGAATGGATGTAAAGTGTCTCCAGGGAAATTGTCTTTAGAACTGTATCACATTAAAGACATGTGAGGGGTATTTTGTCCCTCTGGTTCCAGCAGGGGCAGAACTTCATCCCTGCTTTAGTTTTCCCAGTATAATACATATCTACATATATGACATGAAAAGAACTCATTCTCCTCCCTTGAATTAATTCTCCTCCTAATCTGCAGACACTTGTGCCACTACAGAATTAAATCAATGGCCCAAACTCAACCCCATTACACAAGACTAAGCAAGATGCAAGTTAAGCCCTTTGCTTTCTTTTTATTTTTTAAACACTCCTTTCGTGTTGCACTGCAGGCTTGTGAGATATACTGTAACATCATTTGTTACATATTTCATTCTGTAGTGCCATGCTTGATTACATCAATCTATACAAAACAGAAACTGGCAGCCAATCTCCTGATTTCTGCCAACTGTAAAGGTTAACATGTACGTTGGCATAATGTGGGTGTGTAAATAAGGGAATTTGTGTAGTCCTTTATTTAGCAATGTAAGAAAACATATTTCAGGTCGGAGATGAATAGTTTTCCTTCCCTCCAGGTGTCTATTTTCTATTTTGGAAATTTCAAGGAAGGGATTAAACATGCACAAGCACTACTTAGCAACAAAACACTAGGGAACCATACTGTGTGTACTATAACTTCATTTCATAAGACTATCATCACAAACTGCCAATATTTCATCACTGCCAATATGTCTTCAGAGAGAAACAGAAGAAGTCAAGGAAGTGGCTCTCAAGACACCCCCAATAAGCTCTCTGCCATCACTCAAGCATCCCATAAGGCAAGTTCACTGTCCCTAAGGATAACTAGCAAATTTACTTCCAGACCAATAACCTTTAAGAAAAAAACATTTGTCCATAAGCTTACTTGGTTTATTATTTCAGTTTTGAACCTTTAGAAGTTCTCGTTGTTGAACAAAGATATAAATCAGAAACTGTCTTATAAAAAAACTGGCTGTCAGTTTAAAGCTATATATGTTTCTGCATTTGTAGACTAAATGTTTTTATAATATGATGCAAAATACAGATTAAGTTAATCTAATGGAACTGATATGAATTTTCCTTTGATAGTTTATTCTGGAATTCCAGAAAATAACCAAACAATTTGTAAGTTATTTAACAGGAAAGATAAAAAAAAAAAAAAAGAATAATTGATGTACCTGTACCCTCTTCTTCACAAGCTTAGTTTGTGGAACAATCTGTAGTGGTGACTATTAAACAAAGAAAACATTCAAATAAACACCCACAAATGTTCAAATTGTACTGACAACATTACCATATTTGCCATTCTTCTATTTGTATTTTACTATATTCCATTAATTTTAAACTATAGCAATGCATTCTTCTGCTAAAATATGGAAAAACAAAATTTACAAGTCATATGAAGCACATACAGTAGTCAGGAGATAATTACTTTCAAGGATATTAATCTTCTGAATTTCCAGGATACAATGTAAAAATGGAAGATAAAAATAACAGTGTGCAGAACTCATAAGAGGCTACATGAAGGTGATCATGCCTTTAAGCTGACTCTAACATTCAAGAAATGCTAGTCCAAAATAAAGGCAATTACTATATACACAGCAAAGTACCTGCAACAAATTATAGCATATTATGCATGATCACTTCTGCTTAAATACAGAACATTAATATATGAATCTCCCTATGAAACTTGAAGCTTTAAAAATTCCTGTTTGCATCTGTGAGTTTAACTTATGCAAAGAGAGCTAAGAAATTTTGTTTGCTTAATAAGCTATAAATCTGTCTACATTACTTTTGTGCCTGCTTTGCTCTTGAAATGTCTAACATAAGGGTCAAAACTGAAATATATATATACTTAAAGATGAGACAATGAGCACTAAAGAGACCTGATATCATCTTAAAATAGATAAACTCTGTCTTCGTGTCTCTAACAGAAGTGATACAAACTACAGAAATGCCCTTACAAAAAGTAATGTATTTGAGGTTGACATATTTACAATTGTCTTTAGACAAAAATGTGTAAAATTTGTGAAATGCAACTACAGAATAGAAGAACTAGAACAACAGCAAAGGTGAAATACTTCCACTTGAAAATGGTGGATGAATATTATGAAGAATTGTCCAAATTAAATGACCTATTGGAGATTTTGAAAGGAACGTAAAAATTATGTGTTTATGTTGTTGCAAGACCACATATTACTTCTCTTATATTCTGAATTTCAATGCAAAAGAGAAAAAAGATTCCCTGAGATGACTAATGAAAACAGAGGCTGTGGTTCAACAGGAAGAAATGAGATGAGAAAAAGAAAGAAAAGATAAGCAATGAAATTCCAGTAACAACTTACTGAAGACACTTTTAAGTCCAAACATCAAATTTGTATGCTCACATTAGGTCAGAGCAGAAAAACATTTAGATTTCAAAATCTGGTGATAAGAAAACATGAGAAAATGCCACCGCCTGATCAACACTTAATTAATTTCAGTAAATACAAAGCTATTTCAGTATGTCAAAATACGAACATACAGTAATTATTTTTCTTTTTCAGCGGAAGACTAATTTCTTGAGGAGAAATTATGTTCATCTTTACATATATTAGTGCAAAATCAATAATGAAAACCTACATCAGAGATTAACCTAGCACATAAGAAAATGATTCTTAAAAATCTTAAAAAAATATTTATTGTAAAATTTTGTTTTCAGTTGTGAATGTAAGTAGCTAAGCTGAGTCTTTTTATGCTAGGTAAGTCAGTTAACTAAATGGGATTTTAAAGATCAGCTCAGAAACTGAGCTGAGTTGCAAGTACTACAACTGTGTATTTGCACAGTGCATACCAGAGTGGGCCCTAATATCACCTGCAGCCTCTAAACACTACTGTACTATTCCTCTTAATATTAATAACAACAACATTCATCTTATTTGATATAGCAGTTACTATTTTTGTATTCACAGTAAAGCTTTACAAAATTTCAAAGCACTTTCAGGGGTACTTTTTCCTAAAAATAAAAAGAATCCCAAGTGTTTAACCATAATCACTATAGGGAAAATACATTAGTAATGTACACTTTAAGGCACTTCTGAAAAGCTACACTCCTAACACCAGGTAAATGATATATGTTTTAGAAACACTTATGAATACCTATTCACTTATTAGTCTGGCACAGCCTCAAAATAGTATTGACTAAACAATAGTGCTTCTATCATGGTTTTGTATATGGTCAATCAAGTAAACAATATGCATTTTAAAAAAACCCCAACAGTTGAATGGGTGCTTACACAGCAGTTTATTCAGATCCATTGTGGACATCCATGTAAATAAATGTTCTAAAGTCCACAACTATATATTTTCAGTAAATACAGAGCTGCTAGTTTCTATAGAATAAATAATAAGAACTATAACAATACCACAATCACAGGGGTTTATCCAACAATGTACTTCACCACAAAAAACATTTCACAACTTCTTGCTGGCATTTTTGCCCCCATCATTTCTTTCTTTTGTTTTTAAAGAAAAGTGGTAAAAGGGTGAACATTACCTTTCAAGAAGCTGTTGCTTTGTGAGAATACATGACCATTATGAGAAGTAATAACATGGAAGGGGATTTTTTTCTTGGAAGTCCCCCTAAACCTATAGGCCCTATCAAACTCACCACCTTACCTTTGTCACCAGCAGACTTAGAGAGATCTGCAGTTTGGAACCACAGTTTTACACTGATGGCATTTCATTCTCTAAGTAATTGTTCAGCAAACATTGAGGAAGGGTTTTGTTTATGACTACAAATACAAAGGAGAGTAAGCTTTTTAGTAATATGATATATACTTACATGTGGGTGAAATCTTTCCTTTTCCAGCCATCCTGAAAGCTCTTCACCCTTTACAGAATCACAGAATGGTAGGGGTTCAAAGCAACTTCTAGTCCAACCCCCTGTTAAAGCAAAATTGACTAGAGTATATTACACAGGTGGGTTTTGAATGTCTCCAGAGAAGAAGACTCCACAACCTCTCTGGGCAGCCTGTTCCAGTGCTCTGTCACCCTCACAATAAAGAAGTTTTTCTCATCCATATGAAACTACCTGTGTTTCAGCTTGTGCTCATTGTCCCTTGTCCTGTCACTGGGCTTTACCATAAAGAGTCTGGATCCATTGTCCCTGTATCCACATTTATGTATTAGACATTGATAAGGTCTCCTCTCCAGGCTAAATAGTCCCAGCTCTCTCAGCCTTTCTTCATAAGAGAGGTGCTTCAGTCCCCAATCACCTTTGTTGTCTTCCACTGGACTCTTTCCAGCAGTTCCAAGACTCTCCTGAACTGGGGAGCCCAGAACTGGACACAGTGTTCCAGATGTGGTCACACCAGAGAAGAACAGCGGGGGAGTATGACCTCCCTTGACCAACTGACCATACTTAATGCACCCCAGAATAATATTTGCCTTCTTGGCAACAAGAGCATATTGCTGATCATAGTTAACTTATTGTCTACCAAGATAATTCTCCTCAGAGCTGCTTTCCAGCAAGTCTACCCCTAACATAAATTGATGTATGGGGTTGTTCCTCCTCAGGTGCAAGACCCTTGCTACACTTCATTAGGTTCCTCTCTGCCCAACACTTCAGCCTGTCCAGGTCATGCGGGAGCACCACAGCACTCTGTTGTGTCAGTCTCCAAATCTCACAATTTTGTATCATTAGCAGGCTTGATGAGGATACATTCTGTCCCTTCACCTAGGTCATTGCTGAGTATGTTGAAGAAGATCAGACCCAGTACTGACTGATGGCTAGAGGCCTCCAGCTCAACCCTGAACCATTGAGTCTGGCCCTCTGATCTCTGTCAGATGTTAATGTTACTGTTAGGGTTTGAAAACACCACTTTTGTCATCTGAATTAAAATCTGTCTTCATCACCTTCTCTCCACCCCCCCACCCCCCACCCCCTTTTAGAACTAGCAATTCAGAAATTACTTGTCTTTTAAAAATAAATGTAAGTGGCTATTGTCAAGACATTTAATAAACTTTACAGAGGTTTTCATACTCTATCTTGAAAGTTTATTCACCAGTTTTTCCCCCAGCTTTTTTTTTTTTTTTTTTAAAGTCTATTTTCTTGTCATAAAGCAGAGTATTAGTGGTTCAGGAACCATACTTTAAAGCTAGTGGGAATACTTCCATTGACATGCAATCATAAGATTTTATTAAATATTTATATTGATTTTATTTATTTATTTTCCCTCTCCCAAAGTCCTTATTAAAAGATAATTTTAAACAAAGCCATGTGTAGTATCTACTGTTTTAGAGTATAGATAAAGTAAAAGACATACAAGAAACTGCTAGGAAAATGTTTCTTTAAGACATATCTTCTCTTTACTGAAGCTTCCAAACTGTTATCAGCAGTAATCTGTGCTATTACAGGTTTAATAGATAGGTACAAAGACACAGTAGAGGAACAAGTGCAGAGACTTGGCAGTTCAAAAGATTAGTAGATAAGCAACATGGTATATGATAGTTGAAACAAGATCCTCTGAGAAATTAATCTTGTGCCATAATAAGCAAGTAACTCTGCCCTATTTCAGACCAATTTTAATATAGGATTAGACTCAAGATATAAAATCTGAAAAATGCTGGTAAACAGCAAATAAAGATACCATCCTCAGATTTGGTTATTGATTTTAGAGATAACTTGCTACACAACTGTTCCTCCCACCGTTAGAGAATGACAAAATAAATATAACTAGTATTTCCCATTGTGACATAGAACATTGACTACTCTGGATATCTTTCTTCCTCCCTCAGCTTTTAGTGAACCATCAAAAATAAATAAATTTCAAAAATCAGACCCTTTTTTGAAGGCACAATCACAAACATTTTATGCAGGATTCTAATTTTATCTATGAAGTCAATCCCATACAAGATGCTGAATTATAGGAAAAAATATATGAGTCTGAACTTAATGATTTCTTTTTTCCACCACACACTTCTTGTACTTTCCACTTCCTGTCAGTTGTCTAAGCTACTCTGGTGAAATTTTTAGGTGTCTAAAAAGAATAACAAGGGATCACTGGGCATGTATCAATTTATTCTGTTTTATAGACATTATAGATCTGATGCATCACTGATGTAGATTCACTGCACATATAAGCTCCACTTTTGTTCCATAAATCCAGTGCACACCAGACTCTCCATGCATGCAAATACATTCTGTCTCTGACTTCCCAGAAAGGAGAAACACCACTTTTGAAAGGTCAAATGATGGCTAGTATATTAATTTTTTAGAACAGAAACATATAGCTGAGGTTGCAAAACTAAAAAATTAGAAAAGAATCTTTAAAAGTCAATACCTCAGAGTATTAAGCTATTAAAGAAAACGCAAAGTTATCTGAAACTGAGTTTTGTTCTTACTAATTTGAAAGGTTCTCACAGATTATTCAGCCAAGTAGTCAAAACTTCCTATCCAGCAATAGAACAATTTATAAATAAAAGTAAGCATTTTCTGAATTTATTTTTTTTAAAGAAAGAAAATAAAAATCTAAAATGTGCAGGAATTAAATTGAACTTTTTTTTTTTTTTCCATTTCAGAATATAGAGGGGCTTTAAGTATTCAGAAGTTGAAAGATAGGTTTTGTGCATATTTGGATTTCCATTTTATTCTTCCAAACCCTTTTCAAAAGCTTGGTGGGTTTTTTTAATTTTCATTTGTTTCAACATATTGCTATTTTCTTTCCATTGTTTTACTTAATTATATAGGCAGATATTCCTCCTTGATCCCTTTCTCTCACTTCCCCAAGTAGGAAGGTCTAGTAGAAAGAAAGACAAAAAAAAAAAAAAAAAAAAAAGAAAAGCTATGAAGAGCTGCTAACATTGCCCCAGACTTGCCCTTTGCATAATTAATGCAACATATGGCCTCAGATAAAAGCAATATAGTTGATCTGGG
Source organism: Corythornis vintsioides (assembly GCA_025447755.1). Taxonomy (NCBI): domain Eukaryota; kingdom Metazoa; phylum Chordata; class Aves; order Coraciiformes; family Alcedinidae; genus Corythornis; species Corythornis vintsioides. The sequence goes on from JAOEGS010008112.1 coordinate 8,858, forward strand.
TCTTAGGAGGGCACACTAAAACACAAGGTATACCAGTGAGTAGCCTTGACACACGTGAGTGCATCACTGGATTTGTGCTTTGGTCCTTAAAGCAAGAGACCCTTTCATCTTTCACATTCCTTAAACTGGGCTTGTCAAGTCGGTAACAGCAACAGACTTTGAGAGGGCACATGCACAAGAGGGAAGCCCACTTGATTTAGAACCTTCTTGATGAAACAAGGAAAAAATTGTGATTCACTTGAAAAGAAAGAACAGTTAATAGCTACACTCATTCACTAAGTTGTCAATTTTTCCACAAATGACAACATGGGAATCTTCTAGACATGTAAGAGGTAATACATGAAAAAGTTGACTAAGATCTCTAACTCATGCAAGTAGACAAATACCAAATGCTAAGATAGACCTGTTCTCCTCCTCTTTCCCAGATCTTTGATAGCTACCTATATTCTGAGATGGCTGTTGGTCACACAGACAGCAAAAGAGAACAAACACTGCTCACTCAGCAGCTCTGAATCTCAATGCAAGGCCAGTCTTAAAAAGTGTTTAAATTAAGGTGCTGGATAGTAAATTGGAGCAGCTAGGCTATAGCTGTGCATTCTCTTTTGTCTTGTGTTACAACAGTGAAAACCTTAGAGGGATGAGATAGAAACAGCAAAAAGCTTCAGGAAGACTCAGCAAATATCTTCTAGACACCTTACACCTACTTTAGGATCTTTTTTTCAAAGTGGTTCACAAACTCCTTAAGCTTTTAGAAGAGCATATTTTAATTGATGAAAATATGCACGTGCAACTACACACAGCATTGCCAAAGAGAGTACTAACATTCTAAAAACTTCAAACTTCACTATTGTTATCACTCCTTTTCCTTCTTTGCTGGCACAAATGCTAACTAATTTATCCATTCTATAATGCTGAGTTGATTGGACACTAGTAAAACTCCATCTTCCCACAGGATAATTTGACATTTTTTTATTTGCATAATTTGCACTCTGATTAGTGTTCTGTGGCTACGCTGACAGTATATGCATACATTAACACACAAACTCCTGTTATTTCTATTAATTCGATGTGTAAATATATATATATATATACATGAGAAACAGTTTTCATGTTTATAACTTGACAAATTAATTTTGTGCTGCTATAGAGATAGAATCAAACTGATGTCTTGCCTCTTCAACTATGACTATATAAAAACAGCATTTACTGAAGGAAATGGAAAATCATTTTGGTCATGAATAGTCTGCTCAAGTAAAAGTTCTGGAATTTAAGAAGCACTTAGTTGCTACATTAGGCCATTTAGGATGTTTCAGTGTCTCAATTGACTGTAATACCAATCTGCTCAAGTGCCCTGTTAATGACCTTCCATTTCACAGCAAGCTCAGGAATTCTGTGTTTATACTTTTTTTTTTTTTTTTAACTATGCCATGAGCAGACTGAAGGACACATCCTTCTTTGTCTCTCTGCTTTCTATGGCAGAAGGATGTACACTCTTAACATTATTTCAAACAAAAAATAAACAAACAAAAAAACAAACACTAACTTTAATGACTCTTAATGAAAATAATAAATGACAAAAGTTAGGAAATTGGAACCACTTAAAATTAGAGGGTGTTAAAAATTAAGAAATCACAGATTCACAGCATGTTAGGGGTTGGAAGGGACCTAGAAGATCATCTAGTCCAACTCCCCGGACAGAGCAGGATCATCAAGACCAAGTCACCCAGGAACGCATCCAGGTGGGTTTTGAATGTCTCCAGAGAAGACACTTCACAACCTCCCTGGGCAGCCTATTCTAGTCCTCTGTCACCCTCACTGTGAAAAAGTTTTTTCTTGTGTTTACCCTAAACCTCTTGTGCTCCAACTTGCACCCATTGCCTCTTGTCCTATCACTGGATGAAAATGAGAAGAGTCTGGCTCCATCCTCCTTACACTCATAGAATCATAGAATATTTAGGGCTGGAAGGGACCTCCAAAGGTCAACTAGTCCAGCCCCCCTGCAGTGATCAGGGACACCCTTAACTAGACCAGGCTGCTCAGAGCCTTGTCCAACTTCAGCTTGAATATCTCCAGAGATGGTGCCCCAACCACCTCCCTGGGGAGCCTATTCCACTGATCCACCACTCTCAAGGTAAAGTACTTCTTCCTGAAGTACTCAGGAAGAAGTACTTTCACTCACCCTTAATATATTTATAGACATTGATGTGGTCCCCTCTCAGTCTCTTACAGGGTAAAGAGCCCCAGCTCTCTCAGCCTCTCCTCAGCAGGGAGATGCTCCACTCCCTTCACCATCTTGGTAGCCCTGAGCTGGACTCTCTCCAGTAAATCTCTGTCTTTTCTGAATTGGGGTACCCAAAACTTGCCACAGTACTCAAGGTGGGGTCTCATCAGTGGAGAGTAGAGGAGTGGAGAACCTGCCTTGACCTGTAGGCCACAATTCTCCTAATGCAACCCTAGATGCCATTGGCCTTCTTGGCCACAAGGGCATATTGCTGACTCATGGTCATCCTCCTGTCCACCAGGACACCCAGGTCTCTTTCTCCAGAGCTGGTCTCCAATAGATCAGCCCCCAGCCTGTACTGATACATGGGGTTGTTCCTCCCCAGATGAAGGACTCTACACTTCTCTTGTTCAATTTCATTACATTTATCCCTGCCAAGCATTCCAGCCTGAGCAGGTCTCTCTGGATGGCAGCACAGCCTGCTGCTGTGTCGGCCACTCCTTCCAGTTTGGCATCATCAGCAAACTTGCTGAGGGTGCACTGTATCCCTTCATCCAGGTCATTGATGAATATGTTTAATAGTATTGGACCCAGTACTGACCCTTGGGGAATGCCACTAGTCACAGGCCTCCAGCCAGACTCTGCTCCATTGACCACAACTCTCTGGGCTCTGTCTTTTAGCCACTTCCCAATCCACCTTACTACATCATGACTCAATCCACACTTCTTAAGCTTGGTTGTAAGGATCCCATGGGAGACAGAATCAAAAGCCTTGCTAAAGTCAAGGAACACCACATCCACTGCACTTCCCTTATCTATCCATCTACTATGTAATCATAAAAGGCTATTAGATTAGTCAAACATGATTTCCCCTTTTTGACTACTTGTTATAAACCTCCTTTCCTCAACATACCTTCAGATGGTATCAAGGACAATCTGTTCCATTACCTTCCAGGGATGGAGGTGAGGCTGATGGGCCTGTTGTTACCTGGATCTTCCTTTTTGCCCTTTTTAAAGATTGGGACAACATTGGCCTTCCTCCAGTCCTCAGGCACATCTC
>JAOEGS010008115.1:0-73790 GCA_025447755.1 Corythornis vintsioides
GGCAGGGGGGTTGGACTAGATGATCTTCTAGCTCCCTTCCAACCCCTAATATCTGTGAATCTATGAATCTATGAAAGGACATCTTGCTAACTTTGTGAGGCTCTGTGAATAAAGTATTTGCTGAATGAGAACTTGCACCAGAGCCTGAGTGCTGTAGGGAGCATTTCTGACCACGGGGCATGAATAAGGCTCACTATAAATATGGAGGTGGGAGCTTAGATACGCTGCCTTCAGTTTTATCTTCCAAACATGTGGATTGCTCTTTGTGCTCTGCTGCCTCTCCAGTCAATCTCTGTGCTGATATTAGACCTGAAAGTTGTTGGATTTGAAAACAGGCCATAAACTCCCCAAAAAAGTTAGGGAAATAAGGAGAGCAATTTTTTTTAGCACAAAATCAAGATACCAAGAACAAAATTAATCAACATAACAGGGCTATAACAAGTAGCAAAAAATGACTCCTCCTTCAGCTTTGCTACTCTTCAACCTAATTTTCTAGAAAAGTTGCAGTCTTAGAATCATGATGAAATTACAACCATCTCACACTGCGGACATTCAGAGCGGCACCCTACACAACAACCTATAGGCAAGTCCTTCTTAAGAAAGCACAAACCTTTTCATCTTTCACCTGACAGCAGCTGGCAGATGTCACTGCTCTGACAACCCGTGGCCTCTCCAGAAGCACAGAGTAGTCTAAGCAACTCGATGCAGCACTACCCAAACTGTAAATACACACCAGGAAAAAACACCTGCATATATGGCTCATAGCTCTCCCACCCAAAGGAAACACAAAACCCCAACCCCCCCCCTACTCAACAGCCTTGTATTTTATGCTTCATCTTCACGCTGTGCAGCAACTCCCCACCTGCCCTTGGTGTAAACACTTTACAGGAGCCTTTCAGCCAAGGGGCAAAGGAGCATTAAATGCAAGTTTGCAAACCATGAACTACTGGGTAAAGCAGAGCCATTTATCCTAGCAGGACTCAATGCACATGGGGCAGTGCTATCACAGAAGCAAAGTGCCAAGGGGAAAAAAAATCAAATCAACCAAACAACCCAACAAAAAACCCATCAAAAAAAGAGCTTAAAACAGCGTCAATTTCTGAATGACAAATAAGCCATAATGGCCTGGTGATTCATTTCAGTTGTTGTTACTGCCTGGGATTTGAGACTGGCCCCAATTACCTTACAATGATAATTTCAGTATATGCATTTAATGAATTGTTGCCTTATGGCAGCCCCATGGAACAAAGAGAATTCGTATTTATTCAGCAAAACCTCTGGAAACTCCTGCCACTCACTGCCAGGATTTATGACCAGCTGCAGGACACAGAACACATTTCTGTGATCCCCTGAAGGCATTTTCTGCTCCTCAGTAATATCCCACTTAGTAGTGTCTCCTCCAGTATAGAGCTTTGATACAGGCAGTATAGAGTTTACCTCAAAATGCAGGATTACAGAATCTGCATCCCAAAAAAGAGCAAGCAAAAAAAAAAAAAAAAGAAAAAACAAGAACCCCCAAACATAAAAGACCCACCAAAAAACCCACCAAACCAAACACCATAATCACCCAATAAAACAGAAAAAAAAACCCCAATGAAATAAAATTCTATTAACCTGAAAGCAGTGATACTGCTTTCAAAATGACTTTGTCTGGTGACACACTTGAGGAAAATGACCCAGCCATAAGCAGTGTGACCAACTGAGAATGTGACCAACACAGTCCAGAGGTGAGAATCGCAGTTCCTCTCTGCTATCTTTACCCAAAGGCAGCCACCTCACCTAAAAATTCCGCTTTTGATTGTTTGGGTTTCTTTATTCCATTTAGCTAATCAGTTCAGTAGGCAACACCAAAATAATCTCGTGACTCTGGTGGCAAGGCCATGAGCTCCTGCATCCCTGATCTGTGCAGTGAAGACATCTGCACCATGTTTACAAAGTAGGTGTAGCCACATCTGAGGAAACAGCAGCACCATTTCTGTGTTGGGGTCAAACACAGCCGCGTGAAGTCAGTGTCAGGGAAGCCTGGATCTTAGGGCTTAGCCTGGATTTAGGGCTATACAAAGGAAATACATTAAGAAAATTCATTAGATTAGGCTGCATTGGATCTCTCTGGCAGCCCATCATCTTCTGAGTGAAAATGTACACGCTACTCCTTTTAAATGCAGAGATCTAAGGGCTGAGGCTTCTGTCAATTGCTCTAATTTGTTTCCCTTGGTTCTTCTCAATTTCTGTCAGCACAAAGTGGGAAGGAGGAGGGAGCAGCCTGCTTGACAACTAAGATTAGTTTTTGTCATCATTTCCGAGGAATAGCAGACTGAATTGGAGCACATCCACTCCTTTTCAGAGAGCTTTCTTGATGCACAGCAACTACACATCTCTAGCTACTACTCGTTAAGAAATTTCTTGACAGAAATACGTATTTGAGAAATAGGAAGGTGCAACTCAAATACTTTAATACATCACATTTTGATTTCTCCAGCCTTCTTATGAAGTAAGATTTGGAAATCTATGGTATGGAGTATTTCTTTGGCCAGTTTGGGTCAGCTGTCCTGGCTGTGTTTCCTCCAAACCTCTTGCACCCCTTCTAGCCTTCTAGGTGGCAGGGTGTGAAAAGATGAAAAATCCTTTAGGATAAACACTACTTAGCAATAACTAAAACATCAGCGTGTTATCAACAATATTGTCATACTAAATCCAAACCACTGGAACAGATACTAGGAAGAAAACTATCCCAGCTGAAACCAGGACACCTTCCCAAACAGCACTACAACGTGTCAACTGTCAGATATCAAACAGTTCTCAGGCAAGTTGTGGTAGCTAATCCACAATCACTCCAAGTTAGCTGAGGTTTCACAAGTGAGAATACCAACACCTAAAATTATAGTAATAAGTAATCAGCTAAAGTGAACTTAACGATTGTGACTATGAAGTGAAACTCTCCAAATGGGCTTCGAGTAGCTGTAGAGTGTTGCAGATTTGGTCCTAACCTGTCAAGTAACAACATTCAACCACAAAACCCTGCTGCTACAGTCAATGCTGTGAACTGGGCACTAGGAGAGAGAGATTCAGCAAGTCAAACAAGTACAGTGGTCATCATTTTATTTAACATTGCTTTCTCCCTGCAGTGACAGCTTTTCACAGTGCCAGGTTCACTGCACTTGGGACATCTGCAATTCAAATCAGCATCTTCACCCCTTATTTTCATGTGTGTCACAGGACATCACTCCTGTCACATTACACTTCAGCTGCCTGGCAGAAGCATGTAATTCTGCTGTAGGTAAACTCCCTTCTGAAATCACAGACTTCTTCCTGACCAGTAAAGCCAAATCAAGCTTGGAGACCTAATCAACAAGACTGGAGAAAGCTTTTATGTACTGAGGAATCAATTTATTGTTTACTAGTCAAGGCAAAGAGGAGGCTTCCCTAGACTGTGATGCACTTCAAAAGCATGGATTTCCATGAGAAATGACACTAATTCCTTAAGGTTTTGGGTTTGCCTCCAAAACACAAGACTATCTGCCACTCTCATGGTCAAAAAAACCCAGAAAATATCTATCTACACACAAATGCCATACACAGTCACTCCACCAAGATCTCAGTTACATATCTGCATCAGCTTTGTACCGAGAGCAATTTACATCGCTCATAATCTGATTTTAAATTTCCATAATAATGAAGCATCCTTCTAGGGAAAGAAAAAAAAAAAGTCAGCGTTGTGCCTGCCCACTGACAATAAAGATTACAAGGGACAAATCATCTTATAAAATCTGTATTTCTTTCCTCTCTCTCTGTAAATGCTGGAACATCCCTGAGCTAAATCTCTTCCAGATAAGAAAGCCGTTTGGTTTGTAACAATAATAATCCGTATTCATCAATGTTATTTTCTGAAACGTGCACTTATGTGTATACACACATACAGAGCTCGGAGCTCTTCACTCAGAGCTCTCTAATCCCTCATCAAATAGAGATGGGTAGCTAAATCCCAGATCAGAAGTGCAGATTTGAGCTAATTTCAGGCTTGGCATGAGCTGGCACTGTGAACCAGACAACGTATAGTCAGGCTTTGTGTCTCACCCTACCAATATATTATTTTTAATGCTCTAATTTTTTTTTATCCTGAGCCAGTTATTTACTCTTCTGTGGATTGCTTCTTGATTCTCAGATACAGATCCCTCTATGACAGTCAAGTAGTTATTATTGTAAGCCTAACTGTACAGGAACAGGGGAGAAAACTGATATTTGATGCACATCTCATGCCTTGGACTTCAAAAAAACTCTGAACTAAATACACACTTTATTAAGGGAGGCAACAAATGAGGGAATTTTGGTCCCCGAAACATAATTATGAGTAGTTTGTTTTCCTTTTTGAAGACAATAACAAAAACAACCTCCACAAAACCAAAACATAAACAAACAAAACACCCAAAACAACAACAAAAACACCAAACAAAGTAAAAAAACCAACCAAACAAAAAAACCGCAAACCTACCACAGGACATACTTTCAAATTAAGTAATTAAGTCAGAAAAAAACATCTGCATCTCCTTTTCAGCACAGTGGTTGCAGCATACTTGTACATCCAGGGACCCATTTTGAGCTCTGGTAAATCAAGAGGCTGCAACCATGTTTGTGAAAGAATATTTAATCCACAGTCAATTTCATAGGTTCCACAGACAGAGGTATCCATTACATCTCTTCACCAGGCTTCCTGAATAAACCACATCAAACAGTTTCATCCTGCTATACCTGATCAAACAAACACAAATCATTTGACTTGCATAAAAACATTATTCGAATACCCATCTTCATTTAGAACTGCCTAATGTCAATGGACAATTGTGTTCCAGGTAAGGCCAGAATGTTGTGCTTTGTGTTTTCAAATTTCATTTTAAGTCTTTCCTTCTCCTGTTTGATTAAGGCTGCTGCCTACTGGGTTTGAGGGTGGCAGTTAAAAAAAAATAGTCTAACTCTCATGTAAGCAGCTTGTCTTTCAAGTTTAAAGTTGTTATAAATTTTATAGCACAGGAGGCAATTTACAGGAAGGGAAATGGAAAATAAGTGCTGCACCACCAGATAAAGTCAACTAGCAGGTAAACTGAATTTGAGGCATCCTGGATCCAAACCTGTACTTTGAATAATCTGTAATAATCTGATTAATGTTAATTATGCTTCTGAAAACACAGCTTTGAGAAAATATTGCAAATTCAGCCTCACAGAAATAAATCAGTGAGTTACCAGTGAAGTTGCTTCAGAGCTTCCAAACCACTCAGAGCACAGAGCTGATCCTCCCACAAAAGCTGTTATATTTTCACTGCCTGCCTCCTACCCTTTGAATTTTTAAAGCAACTAAAAAGCTCCTGACGTAACAACTTGTTCATGCTGAATTTCAACTCAAGCTTATGCCAGCATGAAAAAAACAAGAGTCATTCATCAACCATTCCTGCAACAATTCCACCCCCAAAGAAAATTAAAACATGCTGAATTTCAGTGCAAGACAGCAGACACAATGTCAAATAATGCCTTAAAACCTCCAATGGCCATTTGCAGTACCACCGTGCATCTCTAGACATAAATCAGCACACAGCAATAAGGCTGAAGCCAATGCAGTCCTATTAAAGAAAAATAATTTGAACAAAACCAGTCCTCATTCATGAAGATCAAAATGATGGGAAGGGAGGGTATTTTCTCTGTACCAGAAATATCAAGAGGAAGAAACTGAGTGACAGTCTTATCCATAAATGTTTATGCACTTAGAGATCAGAGAGCATCTGCTGAACTGCTGTTAATGAGGCAAGCAAACTAAAACCAAAAAGCACACCCAAGCCAACTTTCCCATAAAACAGATGAGTTTTCCACTTTTGATTAGGCTTACTTTAAACTAGAAAAGAGGTCTCAAACAACACTGGGGGGAGGGGATTGCCTCCCCTTTTCATATAATTTTTTGGGCTATAAGAGACCTTTAGAGATCGTCTAGTCCAACACCTTCTGCCACGCACAGGGACATCTTTCACTAGATCAGATTGCTCAGAGCCATAGGGATTGCTCTGTACTTAATGAACCCAGTTGACTAGAAAAGCCAAGGGACATTCAACCAGTTATTCTGTTACCCTTGACTTCTGAATTCCAGGGAGCATAAGGATGTAAGGACATCTCAATCTCACCTCAACAGCCTACACTACGAAAGACCGTACAGTTGAATTTAGCAGTAGTAGCAGAATTAATTCTCCCTTGCTGGTTATTCTCTACAGAAAAGCAAACAAAACATGTCAGAAGAGCATTTAGTTTGGCACAACCAAACAAAAGCAAAACAAAGCCTTCCACTCCAGGTGGGCAGTTATGCGTGCACACCCCTTACAAACCTGCTGCAGAACACCTGGCATGTTCAAGAGCACGCCAAGATAAGGGGTCTCATCAGATGTTGTAGGGAGTGCTGCATTTTGGATTCACCTGATTAAATCCATAAGCATTCAGATATTGATGCTTCTTGAACAAGCAGAGATCCCAATCACTTCAGTGAAGGTTCTGCAAAGTGGAAAAACTAGGCCATTGGTTTTAAAAGTTGGTCATCAGTAACACAGACACTTACGGCCTTCATCAGGAACTGCAAGCATAACATCATATACTACCTGACCTGTAAATAAGCTGGGCCCAAGAGACCCCCTGAAGCCCTGTGCTATTGTAGTTATGCTGCTTCTGGTTCCAGATCCAGCTCGTGACAGCTCGTTCATCCACCTCAGCACCTTACCCATCTCCTGTAAATTTAGGCCCATTCACAAATCCTCGAGGGAAGATCTGTAGGGCTTTCTTCAGGTCTCAGTCTGATGTGGATAATGTGTCAGTTCATCCCCAGAGAAGCTTAGCTACCTTCTGCAAAACTGGGGAAAGAGGGGGGAGGACAAAAATGAGTACTGACCTCGTGCATCGAAGAATTCATCATCGGAGCTCTCCACAGAGTCTTTGAGGATGTTCTGCATGTGCCACTGAGCACCACTGAATCGCCGTGGGCCAGCTAGAATCAGAGAGACACATTAGCCCACAGTATAGTTACCTCTGCTCAGCCTTAAAGCAATAAGAAAACCCAAAGCATTAACAAACAGTTTATGTAGATAGTTCAGGAGGATCACTTTGGTCAGCACACACACTTTAATACCAATCAACATCCAGAATTCTCAGGATGGCACCAAAATGAACACCCCTTGCTCCCACCTAACAGGAGTGATTAAAACAAGTTATTGTAAAAGATAAGCCTGCATCACTTTCACCTAATGCAGTGACTTCTCTATTGAATTCATCAGGCTGTTCAATTCCAACACTCAAACTGTAGCCTGTTTTTAAGACATGAAGCAGCATTTCCCCAGGTCATAGCAGTGGCTCCCATTTAAATTCAATTTCACTTCTAAAAAGTGCCATCCTACTTGGCTCACAGATTTACAGACAAACTACTGCAGTCTCATTCACTGAGCTGTTTTCATCAGACAGATTTGTTTTGCTGAAGCCTCGGGTGTTCATTTCAAGCTTGCTATTTGAAGACAGGAAGGCAAAATCACATTAGAATAGGTACAGTAACAGATATAGTCATGACATCTTAGATGGTCCCAAATGATTGTCATACTCAAACTAATTTATACTTAGTAAACCAGACCTGCCTAACAATATCACTTCTTACATCTACAGCAACCCAACACTAGAAAGTAGTAGTGAAATACAGTCCTTATATTAACAATAAAGTCTCCCCCAAAGCCGTGGGGAACCAGGGATCAAATCCACCATATCCAAAACAACACTACAGCTATTGTAGAAAGGACCCTCATTACCACACAGAATAGCATCCTTAGTTTTATTCATTCCTCTGAATTATGACATCAGGTCTGCAATCTAGTATCCTGAGGCCCTGTCCACAAAGGCATTTTCCTTCTCCCAGTAGCAATGGAGCAATACAAGCAGAGGAATCCTTCTACACTGTTCTAGGGGAAACATGCCACTAGGTCACAGCCTTTTGTTCTACTTTTACTCCATCTGTAGCTGAAATAATCAGAAATATGACAGGTGAAAATGAAAGGAAGCAGAATTTAACCTGCCATGAAGACAGTATCATCAGTAATCATCAGTTAATAGTATTTTAGTAACTTTAAAAAAAAATACAAAATACAGATAATTGAAGATTACAAGAGTACAGTGTTGGCAGTGTGTTCAGTGATATCTGACACCTGCCAGAAGACACCTGGATTATTGCATTTACTCTCACAGATTCCTGGAACCTTTTACGAACAATAGGGAACAGCAAACTGAACGGAGGGATGGCAAGGTGTTGGTTAGTAATGAATAATTTAAATATGTCCGTATCTATATATATCCTAGAACTTATCATTATAGTCAAATCAGTGGTAGGAAGAACACCATTCTGAACTTCTACCAACGAAAAGTCTGCATTTGGTCAATGCCTGGAAGAGCAGGAATTCCAAAATTTCAAAGCACAAGCATGGGAAGCACCACAAAAAAAGGCAGAGTAGCAGACTGAAAGGAATAACTTGCAAAATTCAGCCTTTGGATAAGTCTGTTCTGCCTTCGATCCAATCTGTTCCTGAATCTGGTACCAGAATCCAGCTGCTGAACACAGCTCCCAGCTGCTGGGGGCCCAGTCTGGGTGTCTCCCAGTGCTGCTCCACAGCACCAGGGGTGATGGTGACGTAACTGAATCGGGGGGTTGGATTCCATAATGGTTTTGTATGTGTTTATATTCCATCATTATGATTTCCCAATGAATTCCCAAGTCTCTCTCCCTTATTCCTTCTCTCTTCCCCTTTGGGGAAGGAGCAGGATTAACAGAGAAACTCTGTTGTATGTCTAAGGGGCTGACCTGAGATGAGGTGATGTGATCCATGAGTAAAATACAATGCTGAAAAGAACTCTCCTGATATTCCCTGCACTAAATCATTTCACATTTTAATTTGTGTGTTACTGCTGCTTTCACATATCTGCAAGACAATTCTTACAGGACCTACAGAAAACAATTTTCCACATCAGGGATATACTAGATCAGGGTTTGTGATTCACCATACACTCCGAACTCACTGTAGCTTTCATTTATATAAATTGATAATTAAAAACAAAGTTACTTCTGAACGTTGCTGAAAAAGAATCAGCTAAAATAAGACTTTCGGATTTACAATATGCTCATTAGCTAATTTACCCATGTTAAATATTGATTTCCTCAAAATTAAGATTTATAAATAAGAATCACAACTGAAATCTATAACTTGCACAGCAGTAGCTTCCATATGGGTTAGAGCAGCAGATACAATCAGTTGCATCCTCATGTGATAGGTAACAAAACAGCTAACTGGTATCACTTGAATAAGTACCTAAACTCACCCCTGAAGAATGTTGAGCTGCTCTGACCCTTACTAAAAAAATTATTACTTTTTTAATAACAAAAATTATCTTTCCAGGAACTTCCAGTATCTTACTCAACAAGAACAGCGACAGAAATAGTTTCACATCCTACTATGTGGCACTGGTACATACACATTTGAGGGCAAGTCAGCCTGCACCTCTGCAGGTGTCATCCAAATTTAGAGCGAGGCAAATTTCATCCTTGCTGTTTAGTGACTGTATATAGTTTCAGCAAATTGCAGAATAAATAGTTCCCACTCATGTACAAGCAGCTTCTAATGCTATCCATTCAAAGAATAAGGAAAAAAACACTATGATCATGCAATCAACTGATATGTTCCACAAATAGACCTAAGGAGTTGAACATCCAAAAAAAAAAAAAAAAGCCAATTCCACTTTCAGCCACAATCATCAGTATTTTGTCATAGATTCATAAGCAAATTATCCTGTAGAAATCAGCAGTAGTTAAAAAGTGTGTACAGGTGAAGAATCAGGTCTAGATTTGGGGAATTTTTTAGATGTGTGATAAGCTGGCAATGATATGACAATTTAGCAGTGCATGAGTGCACTCTGTGCCATGATGTGATCTGAAGGTGTTTCTGAGAGAAAAAATTAACAAAACCATAAAAGGTTATTAAAGTGATCTTACTGGTCTGTAGCAAACAAACATTCTCAGAACTGAGGAAATGGAAGCAGAAAACCAGGAAAGTGAAGTGAGGCCTAAGAGGCCCTGAAAAACACTCTGAGAAACAAAGGTCTTTCTCTGAAAATTGAATAGCTAATGCTTCTAATTCCTAACTTTATTCATTTTCCTTTATCCTTTTAAAAGGCCTGGTGTCCAAATCAATTCATCCTGTAAGTCCCAAGCATCTTAAGACAGAACTGCTCATGACTGTCACTCAATAAATTCCACACCATCTGCTATCAGTACCAAAAACATCACTTCAATAATACTTGTTACGCAAAGATTGTGTTTAAAAAGCTTGTCAACTCGAAAGGAAAAAGCAGCTACCTGTTCCATTCCAGCAACTGTTATTACCTCCAACTTAAACCAATACTGTCCACAGTAGGCCCCAGATCTTTATGTGCAACATATAGGGAGATGAAATGTGTGCACAGCACAGTAATACCTTCTATAAATCAGAAGTGATGTTTGCTTGCAGAAATTGTGTCCTCCAGTGTACAGCACACTACCAGCATGCAGGGCTCTGCCACTGGATTGAATGAATTGAAAAGTCATTTTACAAATGCATCAGGAAGCAAGCCTAGCCCTGCTGAGAAACCCTGCTACCTTTCTTCACTGGTTCTGCCTTCTCCTCAGTTTGAATTAGCTTTCACAAACACTGACTGAGCTGAAAAAGAAAACCATGACTCAAGCCATCATTGTTTACGTCAGAACTTCACCAGCTGGATCAGCACAATCATTTTGCAAATGGAGTAACAATTATTTTACACCTGAAGCATGTTTGTGAGAGGGCAGAGCAGCAGAACAGTAGGCACGGTCCACAAGGATCAGTTTAAGAATCACTCAAGCATCTCCTAAAGGCCTCTCCTTCACAAAGCTTACATGTCAAGGGTTACCTTGTCAGGCCATCAGCACAGAGGGAAAGCCAGCAGGCTGATCTGAATGCCAGCCCATCATGTGCACTGCAGTAAGCACCACTAAGGGACCAGGCTGCTCCCAACACAGTGTGCTTGTGCTGGATCTTCCAGATGAATGCATTCAAGCAGCCTGGGATAAGAACATTCATTTTCATTGGGGTGATTCCAGCAGTGGGCTTTCCTGTAGAACTGTTTCAACACGACTTGTGTCACTGGTACAATATTAAATATTAGGGGGCTGGACTAGATGACCTCTGGAGGTCCCTTCCAGCCCTAAACATTCTAAGATTCTACAGACTTCAAGCTTTGTAGCAGACCCAGCAGTTTGCTGCATCTTTTGCTTGGTAACACGTATTTGCCAACCAAGCCTACACACAGCACATTCCACAGACAGGTGACCATAAAAAACCCACTCCTGAATACTACTACCACCTTAATGTTAGCAGAAACAAAACAGCACACCATGTTCTCACAGCTACTGAAAACTCAAGTCTTTTACATAGTGAAGTATTGAGGACTGACAACAACAACAACAAAAAAATCTAAAATAAACTTTGTTGCACAAATTGAAATATTACCACTTGTCAAAAGTTGTTTTAGACCTGTGACTATTTTGAATTCAGGGACACTTTTCCTAATGAAATTAAAAAGCACCAGTCATTTTGGCATTTGGAAAGACATGATGAGTAGAATGAATGACCTTTGCTGTTGCTGTTGACTCCTGTTGCATAACAATACTTTTCTGTTCTGCTTGTTTCAGATGGTTCCTGCCTACCCATTAAGTGATTTAACTGAACTACCCACACAGTGTTACCTAGTGACTACACAGCTAAGACTTACTGGAGACCAGAATTACCAACTGCTATTTTCTAGCTGTGTTTTATTTCTTCTTTGGCAAATGCAAAACTGAAAATGTACTTTAAAAAGATGAGAATTTATCTACTGGAGGTACTCCTCAGACTCAAGCAAGACAGAGGGAGATGCTGATACGCTCTCCAATTATTCCAGAGCAAAACCAAAAGTATGCTCAGAATAAGCCCTCACCTGTGTACAGACCACCAGGGAAGGACCATATGTGATATTATTGTTAGCAGGGCCACACAGAACTCATCTGAAGTCACACAATGCATCTGTTGCAGACTGGAACTGAAACAAAATCAGTTAACATTGAAATGAAATCTCCTCCAAGTGGAAGGGGCTAAGAGGGAAGTGGGAAACCTACAGAAGTCCAAGGTCAAAGGGGGGAGAGGAAGAGGCCACAGGTGGGAGAGGGACAGAAGTGTAAGGTGAGAAGGAGATCAGAAAGAACATACAAGGCCAAGGGGCACAGGGAAGAAAAGTGGAAGGCCACTTGAGGAGAGCACTTAAAAGGTGAAAGTGGGAGGAGAGGTGAGAAAATGAGGAAAATTAGAAAAGAGATCCTAAGAGAGGAATGGGATGAAGGCTGAGAGTGAAAGCTGGGGAGACAGGGAGTGCACAAGGCCAGCAGGCCAGAGAGGGATGGGGCAGCCCCACAGGAGAGAGCAGGAACATAAGAATGACAGGCCAGAGAGGGAGGCAAATAGGGAGCCAGAGAGGGGATGCAAATAATGGAACTGCAGGTCAGGGCAGAGAGGGAGAGATGTCCAACCAGCCTAACTGGTACCTGCTTATGAGGGATGTGATCCTGTTCCCTCTTTCCCACCAGGGAGAGCAGGTATCCAACCCTGCAGTTGAGCCTTCAAAGAATGTAAAACCATCAGAAAACAAGCTTTCTAAAAAATTAAGAAAATAGTTTTTCACCTTTTTGGTTCCTGAAACTAGACTGCAGAAGAGCTGAGGGAGCTTGGGAGCTAGCATGGTAAAGAGGTGGAAATATACTAAATTTCTCTTACTGTTGGCAGTAAGCAACCCGATTATCAAACCATACTTTCCACTCATGAACCTGCAGTACACTAAGTACTCTAAGGCTGTGTCCTGCCCTGCTGAAATCTGTGTACACTTACAGTCTTATGAATTGCAGACCTGGAAGCATTGATGGCACATCAGAAAGAGGACAGAAGAGGAGGAATTACAAGGGACAGATATGTGAGCTTTGAGGACAAATAGTGGAAGAAAGTTTTGGGTTTCAGAGGCAGCAAGATGAAAGGCAAGAAGTCAGGACCGTGTAAGTAGGAGAAAAGGTGAAGAAAGGCAATCCCAAAGGGGCAATAAAACAAGCAGGGTCTTAGGAGTGAACAAAGTCACTAAGTATATCAGAGAAGCTGCAGCCCGGAGAAGGGATGTTACAGTCCTCCCTCTGAAAGCAGTCCTGGGCTGACAGAGGTAGAGCACCAAGACAGGATTTCTAAGAGGTGGAAAAAGGGTTGACAGGTACAAAGGAAAAACTGAGAGGTGAAGGGAAGGATTAAGGGAAGAATTTAGTAACCCGTTTTGGAAAGAAAGCAGCTTGGGATAGGAAGTGGAAAGGAGAAGCAGCTTGAGGACAGTCAGCAATGCCAAGCAGATACTGAGAAAGGCTAGAAAGGGGAAGGGTCAAGAGCTCCCTTTATCTCACTGTGGCTGCATCAGTCCCTAAACAAATATCAAAAGGAGAGCAAAGAGCAACTCTGACAAAGCCAGAGTCATAGTTAAAGGCAGAAGGAGGTCCACAAAAAAACAGATTCCCTTCTCAAGTGAGAGAGCTACCTTGTAGTCAGAGGTGCTCAATATACCAAACTCTCCCATTCCTCGCTCAGTGTCTCATCTCATTGCAATTCAGCTGGGTAAGTCCCTGGTTACCTACTCTCTGCATCCTTCCACTGGCAGTTCTGCAGCAGATGGTAAGAACAGGCATCTATTTGCTTACTGAGTACAGGAAGCAAATCAAGAAACTAAGCCAAGCAGGCCTTTAAGCCCCTATTTTAAGGTATCAGTGACATTTCCAGTTTTGCACTTTAAGGGATTACTGGTGAGATGGAAGAAGAGAGACAGTAGGTTTAACATGGCTGTCCAGGCTCCACATCCTGTAAACATGGTACATCTCAGAGCTGTTTCTTGCTGCTTCAGACGTCAGCTTCCTCACAGTAGAAATTAACTTCACCCTCCCTCTCAGCAGTATCATCACCTCCTCCAAACTTACTCCCCAAAACCAGAGAAGATAGGAATATTCTCTAACCTTTTCCTGAAACAACAGTAGGTGGACTGCCTGCATCATGTCTAAACTGCTCTACTTTCACAGTGCAGAGATTTTGGCTTTCTGAGCAGGATCTGGCATTTTTGAGTCACTGTCTGTTAAAAAATGAAGTCAGAAATGAAGAGCATATTCCACATCACCCCCACTGTGGCACACCAGGTTGCCACTATGCAGTTGTGCAACCTATAATCCTGCAAATGTCCCAAGTGTTTCTGCATAAGGACTATTCCAAGAACCTAAGATCCAGAGTCCTCTAGGTGAGACCTGGGTACTCCAGTCAAGGCAAGCACCTCTATAACCTCCTCTATAAGCACACGTCATTCAGCCGTGATCAAGCAGCAGACCATGCCTACTAGAATGATGCTCTTTCTTCATATCTGTGATAAGGCTACAGCTGGCAGAGGCTGCCAGACAGGGTACATAGAAGCAAAACAGCCACAGCATTTCTATGTTTGTGCATATTCCAGTTCACATGGATAAACCCCATAAGCTGTTTACAAAACCAGCACATTTAGTTCAATACAATATTTGCATCTTTGGAAATCATTGATGGTCTCATGTTCTTGAGCTATGTCTATGCACTGTCACTAATCCATGCCTATTTTGGGGGAATAATAATCATTAAAAAAAACACTGCTGGGTAAAAGCTTTGTGTTTGGCTTTAATAATATCATGCTGCTGTAACAGTGTGTCAAGAACTGTCACTAAACACCGGACAAGTTTCACATACAGACAGCAGGCATTCAGTCATGGCAGCTAGGCCTTCACGTGCAAAAGCAACTGACTCTGTGTGCAACCTAGGAAAACATCACTGTTCAACAGCAAAACGTTTGTTACCTGTTTCACTAGATAGCACCGGCCATTCGTGCACACAGACTATTGCCACCTGGTGTGGGGCTGCCACTACCACAGGAACCGGGCACGAGGGCTTTGCTGCCAAGGATCCCCCAACCGTCTGGCCCCAGCTCATCAGTCGATCTCCAAATTGCTCCGACACCGGAGGAAGCACGAGTTAAAACACGCGAACGTGCAAGGCGAGGGAGAGGATGCATCTGACCTTTACGCTCAGCATAGCCAGCAAGCCCACCTTCATTATCGGAGGAGCTCATGGCTGCTGCTCCCGGTCTGTTTCTGCCGAGCAGGCGGCGGCGAGCATCGGCTGCCACAGAGCTCCTGCAGCGCGGGGAAAGACCCTTCCCAGCCCAGGACGGCGGAGCAGAGCCGGGAGGCGGCCAGAGAGATGCCGCGGGGCGGACGCTCGCGGTGCCCCTGCAGCCCCGCACGGCCACGACCACCGCCGCCGGGCGCGCCGAGGGCAGGGCAGACCAAGCTCAAGAATTAGAAGGCAAACGCACCTGTGTCTCGTTCGCCTAACTTCGGATTTACCGACTCGCTGGGCCAGCGGCAGAGTCCGGCCGGCGCGGCAGACGCGGAGCCGAGGCTGCCCGTGAGGGCCGACGGCGGGCGGGAGCGCAAGGGAGCCTCAGCTCCCGCCGCAAGGGCCCCGCGCTGCCCGCCGGGCTGTCCCAGCGCGCCGTCGGGCTCAGCACTCACCTGGGCGCGGAGCTTTCGCCATTTCAGGGCTGCCCGCTCGCAGCGGAGCCGTCGCCGGCCGCGTCAGGTGCTCGCCCGCGAGGCCCTCCCGGAGCGCCGGCACCCCGCGCTCCTCCACTCCATCTGCTCCCGGCCGAGGCCCCGCACCGCCCCCTCGCCCGCAGCGCCGAAAGACGCGGCCAGGAGCTGCCGCCGCACCGTTCGCTCCCGCCGCGCAACCCGCCCGCCGCGGCGCAGCCGCCGTCGTTAAAGGGGCAGCGAGCGGTTCTGCAGAGAGGAGGGGCCGCGCCTCTGGCGGGATGCGGCTGCTCACGGACGGCTTGGGGAGAGCGGCCGACAGAGCTCCAGCAGCCTTCCAGGACCGGGGACCAGTGACGCTGCGAGCACAGGCCGCAACCGCCCGGGGCTGTGGGGCCCCGAGCGAAGCCACTCAAGGGCTGCGGCCGGCTCGCCTTGCGTCGGGGCTCCCTTGCCGTCGTGATGCTCCTCAGAGCCGCTGGCGCGGCGGATCCGAGGATGAAGGGGAACGGGGTCTGCAGACCGACTCTGTAGCAGCCCGGCGAGTGAGTTGGAGCTGCCCTGGCCAGGCGTGGCAGGCAGAGCACCAGGGGCAAACGATCCAGTTCGCGTTCAGCACTACGTCTGAGAAAATCCTCCTGCAAGTGCTTGCTCTGGATTTTAACGGAAAAAATCGTTTCGCTCCGGCCGAGCCCTGTGCCAGTGCAGTGAACCGCTGCAACGCTCTGCCTTTTAAGTCAGGCGAGCAGCTTGCAGTGTGCTGAGAGGGTTGAACTCGGGAACTTTCAGGGCAAGGCTTGCTTCCTCTTCGAGAGCCTCACGTAGTGGCTTATATTTTATTTACAGCATGTCACAACACCTAAAGCAGAGTCAACAGAAGTTTTGCTCAAGGAAGCATACAATTAAAGAGCCAAGAAAACACAATGCAACCATGTCCTGAAATAATTTACAGGCTCTGTGCCAATACCAACTTGATAGGTATAAAAATAAATACCTTACTTTCTCTGGATGCTCAAGAGGCCACTGCAAATACCCCTGAGAAGAGTGTGAGTTGAGGGGTTCTGTGTGAGGGGCTTCTCAGCTTATGTGGAATAAGTGCAACTTCCAGCAATTCTCACTCCCAGAGCCAGCTGTAAGTTAACTATAGTTCACTTTCCCCCAGCTACAAGCTGGAAAGTTGGGCTTTGAGCCAGTGCCTCTGCTGTTTCACTTGAAGTCCTGTTTAAAAGACTTGACCGTATGATCTCTCTCTAAAGATGGTGCAGTGTCACTAAGCCACCATATAAAGCAATCCTAGAGAAAGGATCGAATACATATTCACCATTAATGGCTCTTTGCACTGGGATAGATGCAGTGACTGAAACAACAAAAAAACCCAGGCTTTCCCCTGGCATGACTGCCTGAGTTAACTGCAGCCTTTGAAGGCAGTTAGGAACCACAATGCTTCCCTCGAGGAAAAAAATTACATTGTTCTGAAAACTGAAAGCAGGCAACTACCAGACCTTGACAACATGAACCTACAGAATTATTTTCTCTCTCCTGAAGACTTGCAAAAGCTTCCGAGTGCAACTAATACTTTCAGTACATAAAGGCAATTCAGAGGATGTGTAGAACCTCTACAAGAGTCATAGCCACATAATAACCTAAGAAAATTACACTAAGCCAGCAAAGTCCTGAGCTGGAATGCCTATAAAGATATTTATACATCTAAGTACCTGTTGACAAAATAATCTAATTCCAAATGCATTTACTCTTAATTCCAAGCACATTCTGTTTTACTGGTGACACACATTCTTTTCTTTACAATAGAGCAGAGAAACTCCTCTCGAGATAAAGCCTGTCAAAGCATGCTCCCCATCATTACTAGGTTTTCTGGTGTTGCAAGATGTCTAATTATAGAAATCAAACCTTATAAAAACACATGGTTTGCATGCTAATTCATGCAGAAAAAGATCAACACAGTAGGCAGTGCCATATATTAGAGGCGATGCAGAACCACCTGAGGATGGAAGCTCAGAAATCCTATCAACAGACACTACTGCCCCCTTGAAAACAACTGCCAGCCCAGTGATCCAAACCTGCTCAAACCAGGCAGAGAGGGCTGCTTTAGCTCTAAAGTGCCTGGGCAATGGGTCCTCATAAAAATGAAGATTGGTTGGTTAGTAGCTCCAGTATAAGGTATACAAAGTATAAACACAGATGAAAGAAATTTTTAAGAATTAAAATTACAGGATTTGAGCAAGATTTCCTAATTTATTATATGTAGTATTTGTTACCCCACTGCAGAATGACTACCTTAACCAAGTCTGATTTCTCTACACTTTTTACAATTCTTTAATAAAAAATAGATAAATTTGCTAAGCAGAAGGCTAAGAGCTTCCAGTTCCAGATGGGAGACAGAAACACAGCTCACAGAACTCCTTGGGTACAAACGACAGCACATGGAAGACGTGTTCCAGATCCCACAGGAAAGCTCCCACAATCAAATACACCTGTATGGCCATGGTAGCCATTCTATAACCATCACAGCTGGTAGTGTGCAGAAAGAGTTATTGAGAAGCAGCAATCCTCCCTGTCCACTCCATACAGCACATTTAGTTGTATGAGATGGTACCAGTTGTAGGTTTTTATGCTACTACTTAGGGCAATTGTGGGAGGTAATTTTTTTTTGTGACATTATGACATGGGGAGGAACCTGGAAAAGGAGAGCAATATCTTAATTTTCAAAATGTTAGAATACAGGTTGTATTTCTCAAGCTTTCCACTCTCAAAAATAAGGACAGGGACAAAGCACCATGTTGAGAGGGAAAGGAGGACTAAGCAAGCAAAACTAAAGATAAAAGTTTTATCAAGACTGCTGCAGACAGACAGAAGATGACTAAGTAATCAGCATCTACCAATTAAACTGAAAATCTAAAACCTGCCATGCCTACATATTGGTTTGTTTATGATCTTTCTGGTTAGGTATCTCATTCTTTCAACATGGAATAGCTGATATTTATTTCTCTCTTGCCTCCCAGTCTAATTCACTGTTAAAGAATAACCCAGACTCACCAATCTCCAGTATTACTGTATTTGTTCTGTTTTATTAAGCCTTTTCTGGTTTTTCCACTAAAAAAAAAAAAAAAAAAAAAAAAGAGGGTGATAAAATTGTTGGGTCTCTCCATTTCAGTAGATGAGCAAAAGGCATCTGTTCTTTCCATGTGGAAAAGTCTATCAGCTTCCCAATGTTATTTTTCATAAAGGCAGTCTGTTTTTTTCTAAAATATTGTTATAGTGGCTGAATGTGTTGCTAGGAAGCCTCCTCCCAGAGCCTGGCTGTTGGGCCGTAGCAGAGCAGAATGGTAGGAAAGATCAGCAGGAGGAAGCACTATAATAAATGTAAGATTTGTTGATGAACATCAGCTTGATCCTAAATCCACCTTTTTTACTAAATGAGCAATTGGATATTTGCAAAAAACCAAAACCTGGCTACATGCAGGAGATCAAGGATTCTATACCAAAGGAGCAATCAGCGCACAGCTGTCTGGATGCTTTAGACACTGGGCTATTTTTAGTCTGTTTCCTAGATGAAATACAGAGGAGAGAGACCATAATACCAGGATTTTTAGAAGCATTTATGGAGCATTCCCATTCTGCAGTGCAGCAACTGTTTGCACAGATAAACCCTACCTGTTTCCACTGGCTTTTTCAGGCACAGACCCATCTCAGCTGGGCAAGCTGATCATCCTGCTTCCAGGAGCCACAGTATCTGCTGAGTTTTCAAAAAACATTACTGGACTGCAGATACTTTTATCCCCTGCTTCTTTGCCACAAGCCAGGTGCATTAAGCAGACATTCATGGCTTTCAGATGTTTTGGGGAAGATTTAACCTGGCAGCAAGGTCTAGCAGGGAGAGATTTGCCTCTTCCACATGTTCTGCTTCTGCATAACTGCCTGCCTAAAGGGTCCATGTCACACTGCCCACAGGACTAAACACATACACGAGGCAAAATAAATCCATTACATCTTTCCCACAGTACTGGCACTCACTGGTGCAGAGCCCTGCCCTGCCTGGGACTGGGTGGCAGCCCTCTACTAGTTAGACTGGCAATGATGCTGGACTCCTTCTTAGTAAGGCACACGAAGCACTTGTCAGCAGCTCTCACCCCAGCCCCAGAGTTCTGGCTGTGCCTGCTGGTAAAATCCAAGCCTGCAAATGCTTCCAAGCTGGTCTTCAGGTTATGGGAATGGATTGAAATCCTGATTAGAAGATAGTTTATTGGGGCTTAGATTCAGAGACAAAAAGTGACATCAACATCTTGGTCACAAAGCAGAATAGTTCAGTCCCTGAGCCTCAAGAGCATTTACTTCACAGCCAAAACCAAAGGCTGATAAGGGCTGTTGGAGAAGCAAAGGGAACAAATGTGTTAGTTGCTGACTTTTCTTTGAGGGGCTGTGTTATTTTCTGGGTAGCCTTCATCTTGTACAGTTGGTTCTGTTTTGGAGAGATTTCAGGACATTGGAAGAGCCAGCTGAAGGAGCTTTCTATATGGAACAGCCCAGCTTGATCTCCCTTGAGAATCTCTGTTGGGTCCATTTCAACAATGCTATTTATGTTTCATTAATTCTGTGGACCTTTTGTTCTATGCCAGCTCAAAAAGGGTCAGAAATTGCTATGGAGACTTAAAAAAGGAAGATGAAGAAGAAAGAAGAGTCAGCATGTGCATTTAAGAGGTTTATTAATAACTGACACTGGTGGTGCCACCTCCTGCCGATACAATCACTGTTAAGCATGTGCTCCTGAGGTGGTTAGAAATCCATGCTTGGAAGTCTTGACAACAGAAGCAAACAGCCCTTTTTTAATTCCCCTTCTAAAGAAGTTTACTTGTTCCCTGCCACCTTCCTGCTTACCCACTTCTGTTAGGCTGGTTTTTTTCCTCAGCCTAAATACTCACATTGGTTGCAGAAGCAGGAAAATGAATCCAGAAGGATGGGGGTTAACCAGAGGTGAGGGGGAAGGTGGTAGCAGCATCACTGCCTTTAGTTTAATTTGTGCTACTTAGTTCCATATTCAGAACAAGTCTCTTTTCCCAACTGAAAGATAACAGACAGTTACAGGGAGCATAATCTCTCATTTGAATTTCAGATACATTTACAAACCTCACAGATGAACAAATATGTCATATTTGACTCCCAAAAGGAAAGGAATAGCCAAACATAAAAAAAAAAAAAACAAAAAACAAAAACCATTGCAATAAATAAATGAGACTCAGATTCACAGGAGAGGTTAAAGCCTGCAGAAATTTGAGATTGTTTAATTTCTATCAGGCAGATGCACCTAAGATGTCTCAAACTTTTGTCTGAGCAAAACTTCCCTGAAGACAAAGGGGAGAGTAGCAGAAAAAAACCTGTAATTTAATTTAAAAAAAACAAACAAACCAGCATTTTCTGCCCATCTCTGGAGACACTTAAGACCCGCCTGGATCTGTTCCTGGGTGACTTGGTCTAGGTGATCCTGCTCGGGCAGGGGGATTGGACTAGATGATCTTCTAGCTCCCTTCCAACCCCTAATATCTATGAATCTATGAACACTGATTGTTCTTGTGCTCTGCATTTGGTTTGATCAAGTTAACTTCACTGACTGTCACTTGCTCAGAGACAAGTGCATTACAGGGTAATAATTTGGACTGCTGTAACTAGCTGATAATTGTTTAGCCCTACTTTCATTTCAGCAAGGAAGTAAATTTCAAAGGCATCGTGAATAGCTTGAGATAAATCTTTCCTATCAATAAAAATGAAGATCTAATGAACACCAAATAAAAAAGACATCAGCATAACAGAGTTAGGACATGTTACCAGTAACAACTAGTTTTCCTTTCAGCTCTCAGCAGGCAGGACAGACTAATGAGACATTGGTTTTCCTTGTCAAACTTACTACAGTTTCCACCCCCCTCCCTTTTTCATTGCACGTTGTCTATTTCAAAATAGTCTGCCCACGCAGAGAACACTCTGTGTTGCACGTTAGGTGTAAACAGTGGAGACAAAAGTGTGCCCTGTGCAAGACAGCAGAGTTCACTGTACAGAGGAGCTGATGCCAGCCTGGCACTGCTGTCGATGGCCTCACAGCATTGTCTGGGCCAGACCAGCCCTTTGCTAACTTAGCCCACCCTTGCCCCCAAGCCTATTGCATCTTATTTCCTAACCTCACAAACAGGAAGCCAAAATCTTTCTAGAAAGAGGTAATAAAAAAGGAAGTCTAATCAGTTAACATGGACCAGAGTATGTCTTCCTGTGGAAGATCTTTATAGGTCACTCGCTCTCCCTCTCCTTCTCCTGTCTAAATCTTCAACAAGTAGTAAGCCCAATTCACATTACACAGTGACTAGGTTGAGATAAATCAAAGGTCTTGGCAGGCTCTAGCATCCCTCAGACTTCAGTGCTGCAGGTTCACTCCTCTGCTCTAACTGATCAGCACCTTTTCACAACAGGCCTGCATCCACTCCCAACCTTGGGGCTGGCTCAAGGTCAGGTTTACATAGTGGGGTGATGAGAAACAGCACTGAAACAGATCCTTAAGAGAACTACATCAAGACACCAGTGACATTCAGTCCCTACTGATTTTAGTGAGAGTCCAAGCAAGAAGCTTCACAAATCATCCCAGTAAGCCACATTCTGTCTGCACAGAGCTTTCAGGTACCAGAGAGTGGAGAATGTGTGCTCCACACATACAGAAATGTTACAATTCTCAGTACATTGATGGTACCATTAAAAAAACCAAAACACAACAATCTGTATCATCTAAATCCTGAGAAGACATTCCTCCCTATACTGAATGGGTAACTGAGTATCACTAAGATATACTCGGACATAAATATCTTCATTCCCATCCCTTCCTCCCCCAGTTCTCACACTAGTCTGGGGCACCATGTATTCTCCACGGAAGTCTGCCTACACTAACCTCCAGAGAGCTGGCCTGCTTCAGAAACCTGAGCTCAGAGCAGGGATCAGTCTTGCTCCTCCAGCTGGCACTCAGGCAGCTCTCCCAGCCCCAGAATGAAATGCACAAGGTATTACAGCAACACTCTCCACAGCAAGGTGGAAACAGCAAGTACATAGCCCCACACAGACCCAAGCTGCAGTGTTTTCACCCTGGTTACCTTCTCATTCAGGCTAAGACCAGTAACATCAGAGTCACTGCAGCTGTGGCCACTCTAACCCACCTGGCTCCTTTGCTCCCACACACAACCATAGGGTTTTGCCTTCCTGTGGCCACTACAAGATTGCTTCACCTTGGCCACTTGAGCTGCTAGCCACAGCAGCAGCACCCTCTCAGCTATTGCTTGTGGTATGTGCTACAGTTTGTCAGGGTGACCCTGTCTTTTGTGTGTGTGTCTCTGGCACAGCTACACTCAAAATACAAATCTCTGCTGAGGGAAAATGAGGAAAAAGGAATGTTTTGACTACAACCTTGATGCTGTGGGACCATATTCTGTTGTTTTTGTAAAGCTAGAATCTATATCTACACATATGTATGTGGTACAGTAGGAATTTGAATAACAACTCATGTAACTCATGAATTAGCTCTCAGTTCAGCAATTTTTACACCCACACCTATGTAATTGCTTTAGAAGTTATGTATGTCCAAAAGCATCACAGCAAATCAGGGGGCTGCTTAAAAGAACATTTAAAACCAAAAATAATATATATAAAGTCAGTCCTTGAAACCTACGACTCCACAGCAGTGACTGAATTTAAGAGACATCTTCCTACGGCAAAAAGGATAAAGAAAGCAACCACTAAAGAAAGCTGTTGTCTCCAAGAAATGAGTGGAAGTAAGGATCTGTCAGCCAGATCTCTGTGCCACATGAATAGTGTCATAGTGGTGTGGAGCTCCAGGAGTCAGGCACTTCCCATCATGTCCTAGGAGCTGTGAGAACCAAGGCAGCTCTTTCACCAACACATTGCAAGCTTGGATATGCAACAGACAACCAGCAGACACAAACACACAGGTGAAGCTCAAGGAAACAGATGATAAGTGACCAGCTGGAACCACTGTCCTTCAACACACTTCCTTTTTCTCAGCCCAGACTGCCATCCTAAAACACAAGGGCAAGCTAGTACTTGGAACATGCTGCAAGAGAAAATGTGGGGTCTTCCAAGGAAAAATATTCTTTAAAACTGTTACGTTCTTGCAGGACATACCTTGATCAGATATACTGGAGCAGATCTTCTATTTGGATAATAGAAGACATGTACATCATGAGCAGAGCACCTTTTCCTACTGCTGGCGATTGAGTTCTCAAAGAAAACACAAACACAATGAAAAAACCCACCTCTTTTTCCTGGAAGGAGAATAGTCCACAGAGAAACAGGATGTGCAGAAAATTAGCCTCCAAGAGTAAGCGAGAGACAGAACAAGCCAAAGAGAACAAAGGAGTTCAGTTCTACTCTTACACTGACATTAATGGAAGCTGCATTAGGTCCAGCATTAGTAGAAGAAAGTAGCTCTCCAAAGCACTAGTGGAACAAGCCCTGTTGCCATAACTACCTCACTCCCAGGAGCACACCGGCTTAATTCCTACAGTTAAATATTTACAGAGCAGATTGCATGTTTTCAGGAGTTGCAGGAGCTGCTTGTGGAATGCAAATGTGCACTCCTGTCTTCAGGGACCTCAGAGAAGTTTTCCAGTCACCCCTCAGCCCCTTGCTTCGTTGTCCCTACACAGCTCCTACCTATCCCTCAGCACCAAGGAGCACAGTGGCCCCAGGACAGACGTCACCCGAGGGCACAGGCTGGGAAGCGACTGCTCCCCCCGACTGCTCCCCCCGGCACCTCAGCGAGGCAGATGTCCCAGTCACAGGTCCCACTGGTAGCCCAGGCATTACCAGACTACACAAGGCCACAAGTCAAAGCCAAGGGCATGAGTCTGTATGAGCAGGGGTCGGGGGAACGTGGCTGTCCCTGTGGCACAGCATCAGCAAGGACTGAGGACCTGCCTGCCTAACAGGGGGACCCAGCGACGGGCCCCAGGTTGGTCAGAGCAATGAATGCCAATGAACCCAGCATGTGGCACTGACCTACCAGCTCCTGCCAGCCACCACCTAGTGTTTCTATCTACTTAATGCTGTGCCAGAAGAATCCATAAGATCCTTTGGATAGCCACATCCCCATAAGAACTAATCCTACTATATATGCTAAACATGGTGGTCAGACAACATCTTAACACAAATCTGAAAGCCCTAAATAGCAAACTAAAAAGCTTTTACTCTGGACTGTTAGCTTTAAAAATATCAATAACGCTTCATTCTGCTGACACAACTATCATGATATATTCAATGGATTTTACTGAGAAGTATAAACTAAAATCCATATGTCTGAGGTAAGTCAGACTCTCCATTTTAAAGCAGAAAATTGAGGTGCAGTACAGCTAAGTCCATGACACTGCTTGAAGGCAGTCCTCCTCCCAGTATTTTATTCTAGTAAAAAGGTCACACATAAAAAAAGATTGAAGTAATACAGGTATACAGATGTATTGAAATTTCTTGCAAAATTATATATATAAACTTTAACTGTAACTGTTTACTTCATTCTATTGATACACTGGCTTTAAAAAGTCCTGATAAACACAATATAATGAAGTCTGAGAATTAAAAGATTATAAAAACACTATAAAATTCTGATATTAATTCTTGATGGACAGTTCATTCGGGGCACAGAATTTCACAGGCTTAAAAAAACCCCAACATTAAAAATGAGTTCAGCTGATGAGGCTGATAAGGCTGTTATAATCAGTCTGACATTGCATTTGATAACAGGGCAGATTTGAAAATATTTACTGTGTTGGCTGTAAAAACTCTGATGTGAACACAGCTTCTGCATAGTCCTCACAAACATCCTGCAGCTCTGCTGCCACATCACAGAGGGCTTCTTCTGTTAGCTGCTCTGCAAGACTGAGGGAGAGGGAGGAAACAAAAGAAAGATGTTCAGAAAGTCAGATTTCAAATTCCAGTCATTCATTCCCTTGATGTTAATGTTCTGATTTAAAAGGCAAATGCTTGCCTGGGTTTTTGGTTGGTTTGTTTTTTTTCTTCTGCTTTGCCCAAGAAAAGATCTGTTGCATAAGATATCAGAAATTCTTTTCTGACTCATAGCAAAGGACATACTTGAGGCTTAAGTGTTGAGAGATCTCAGTTGCTTCCTTTTTCCAAACTCTTAGACACTAATGGTGCTTTTGGAATAAGATTTAACATACTATGGTGCTCATCCAAAGGCCACCAAAGTAAATGGGAAACTTCTTACTGATTTTAGCTGCCACTGAATCAATAAAGTTTAAGGAAAAGATGAAAAATGTGAATTTTCAGTGATCTTGGGACCACAGCAGATCTTACAGAAGGGAAACTATTAATTGTTTAATGGCCTCTGAAAACTTCAGTTCACCTTATATTCTAAAACACCATAAAGTTGACTTTCTAAGACCTTTTCAGCACAGCATCAGCATTTCCTTTAAAGATTGTGAGGCTATTTTATGTGAGAGATTCACGATGCCCTCTGCTGTTACGAGTTGGTCAATGAAAATGCTGGATATCAGATTGCCTTTGTAGTTCCATTTCAGGTAACAACATGTGTCAGGCAAATGGCAGCAGTGGAATTCAGCTGTCAGAAGGAAAGATTCAGTGCCATTTAATCCATCTGCCAACCTCAGGAAGGTGTCAATGTTAACTACCCAGCCTCACGCCAATTAGCACAGTTAGAAGACAGCATGACAGGCTGAGAACAGGCACAGCAGATTACAGTTCAGTTCAGTAGATTCAAATAAGTGGTCTAACCACAGCTACAACATTTGCCTACTTGACCACAGCTGGGAAAACCATCACCACACACAATTAACTTCACACATGTAAGTCACCTCAAATATTGCTGGACCTGTTCCTGGAAACACTGATGCTGGCACACAGTGTTACTCAGATTAGCTATACCACTGATTTCAATGCTACTACATGAAGAAACTCTTGGAAATTAAGCCTGACGTCCAATTTGTCAATACAGACAATTATGGCAAACCACTTCATCTACTACCACCAAAGCTAGATTTTGTAATTCTTTCTCAATACTCCACAGAATCACAGGATTTCCTAGATTGGAAAAGATCTTTAAGATGATCCAGTCGAATCATTAGCCTAACTTTCTCCTTTAATTAACCTGTTGATGATACTCTTCTGAAAATACTTTGTTACCCTGTATTTCACACAGTTGTTTTTGTGGTAACACCATGGAAAGACATGAAAAATAATCACTCCTGCAGGATTCTGCTCCCATATACTTTCATTTTATCAAACTACCATAGAGACCCATGAACATCAGGTACTAGTAGAGAAAAAGTCCAATACTTAACTGCTTCTGGCTTTCAATTTTGAGTTTAATTCCTGAGTAAGGACAGACAAAATTCATCAGCCTGTATATTCACTTAAAAAACACAAGACAGTTCATTTACCTCTCAGCAATCTGCCATGGATTGAAACTGCCTACTGCCTCGTGGGAAATAAGCTTTAAGTGACGCTCGTAGCTGCTGTTATAATCCAAGATGCTCTGGAGCATATACTTTGGTACAGAGAGAGACACACTGCACTCTTTCTGTGGAGAATTCTGAGTCAAGGGCTGCAGAATGTAATTTCCAGGCTGTAATTTCTCCTCTGCTTCTTTGTTTTCATCAGTATCACTGTAAATAAAACACCAGAACTAGATTTCCAAGTATCAAGTACTTAGATTATCAAGTAACCTTTTGAAGGATCAGAATATCTCTTCAAATAGTAACATTAATTTTCTGTAATTGAAGACATACAGCTCATATGCACCACAGTTTAGTGCAGGGATGAATATTCTACTTACTTGCCATTGAAAAGTTTTTCAACTAAAATGGCAGTTTCTGGCGCTGTGTGTCCAATTAATTTGGTTATCTGAATTGGATGAGGAGATGTAGGTCTTTCAGCTATTGATGCAATTTGTTGTTCTAGAAGGAAAAAAAATAACATTTAGAGTTGTTTATTTGGAAGAGAAAAAAACCCTACATTTACTGCTGGTTAAGTCTTCACAAAGACTTTTGCTTCTTTTGAGGGGAAGTCCTTCAGAGAAGTAAAGTATTGAAGGTGACAAGCCTGTAAAAGGTAAATTTAATAAAGGATTTCCAAGAGTTCAGTGTATTAAAGCTGAGCATTTTAGAAATCCTACCTTTAGTATAGTTTGTTGTGCCAGTGGATACTTCTAAAGTAGAGAGAGAAAATACAATTCTAAAACTAACATAGTCTATTAAGCTTGGCAGTAAATCCAAGACATGGGGAAAAAAATCCAAGAAGATTTGGGCTAAGTCTTCAACAAGTTGTGAGATTTTCCAACTGGTGTTAACAACAGAGTTCCATTTAAGTCAGTATGGGATCAGATACCCAGCTTGGAACATCAGTGTAGCTTCACTATTGTACTCAACCAAATAGTAGGATGAAGAACAGAGCAAGGTACTCTTGCAAACAAGCCTAAGTCAGACCTTTATTAGCTTGCCACTGTGGCAAACAATGTGAACTTACCTATGGGAAACTGATATCAAACTACTGTTTGGAATGGCACCTTTCTTTAGTGAGCAGTTCCTACTAATATTAATTTTTTGAGAGGAACCTAAGTAATCTGATGTGAAAAGTTAACTATATCTTTTATCTGAAGGACTTTACATGATTTTGCTTTTTTTTATATCTAATAAAAACAAGCAGAAAAAAATGCAGCTAATGTGAACTGGAAGCATCCAATATATAATACTAAAATACTATCTAACTACTGATTTTAGAACTATTTTTCAGAAACAGTGAAAGGAGACCTATAGAAAGGAGCACCTATAGTAAAGAGCTATTTGATCACACAATGTGCTATTTGAGTACACATAATCCAATGACTTCAATTTCAAAAGATCTGAATTTAAGGATACAGGTTAGAGGAAAAACCAAGTTGCATTACCCATTTTCTCTTCCTGGGCCCAGAAGTCCGAATCGCTGTACACCATCTGTGCGTATCTTCTGCGTACAGCCTCCTGGCATCTCTGGGTTTGAACACACAGAATTAATCAATCAACACATACTTTGCAGCTCCTCTGTACTAGCATCCAATAGGAAAGCAGGTCATTATCCTCCTTGGTCAAAGATGCTTATTTTGCCTAGTTAACACAGAACAGGAGTGGGGAGATGAAATCACAGATCATCACCTCCTCCTAAATGTGGTACTTGGAAGATTCAATCAGTTGCACCACAGCATCTCCTCCCATTTCAGATCAACACTAGTGAGCCAAACAACTGGAGGGCTCCCATGCTTTTCCAGTCTAACTAGCAGTGAATCCAAACACATGCTCCATATGCAGTGCCCCATAGGGATAAAGGACAATGCTCAATGTAAGCTTCATGCTTCCAACTTAGGAATAGCTCTCTGGAAGTAAACAGCACTAAATTCAGTAATTCTATGTTATGACAAATATCAAATGCATGGTTGAGATGCCATAAGGGAAAACATTATTGTATTCTGTGCATCCCAGACTGTGCAAACTCCTTCCAAGCCTTTCATTTCATACACTGATCCAGTAAGACCCTGCTTCATTTAAGAATGTAGATCTTGGATGGTAAACAAGAAATTGGTGCTAATGAGATTAACCAAAAGATAAAATCTTACTTCAATTTCTTCCATTCTTTGCAATATTGACTCCAGAGTATGAGTGTCAGCCATAGTCAGAGCCTTGATCTGGAGTTTCTCATGCTGCTCTATACTCCACAGTTCCTCAGCAGTATCTTCTAGAAGATCATCCAATAGATTTTCACTCAGAATCTCTGCATTTACTGCAACCTGCTATTTAAAAACAACAAACCAATCACAAACCCACCACACATAGGGTGGGACCAACTTAAAAACACATCTAGTGAGGCCATATCTGGAGTACTGTGTCCAGTTCTGGGC
Source organism: Corythornis vintsioides (assembly GCA_025447755.1). NCBI lineage: Eukaryota > Metazoa > Chordata > Aves > Coraciiformes > Alcedinidae > Corythornis > Corythornis vintsioides. The sequence continues at coordinate 29,685 of JAOEGS010008115.1, forward strand.
TTCCCAGTTCAAGAGAGAGAGGGAACTAGCAGATAAAGTCCATTAAGGTGATGAGAGGACTGGAGGCTGAGAGACCTGGGGCTGTTTAGCCTAGAGAAGACTCAGAGGGGATCTTCTCAATGCTTATCAATATCTAAAAAGTGGGGGTCAAGAGAGTGGGTCCAGAGTCTTTTCAGTGGTGCCTAGTGAGAGGACAAGGGGTGCCAGGCACAAACAGAAGAACAGAAAGTTCTATCTGAACATGAGGAAAAACTTCTTAACAAGAAGCTAATAAACAAACAAAAAAATAATGCAGCTTTGCAAAACTTTGTTACACTAATTCAAGACCCACATACTGAAATGGAAATACACTCTCTAAAACTGTGTTGATTACATAAATGATATGCATTAAGTTGAAAAGAAACTCCCTTTATAAATGTTTTACAGCTCTAAAGGCATCTTCCAAACAGTGGCACAAGCTGTCATGTATTACCTGTGTCCCATGTAGTAGAGGTTCAAAGTGCTCTTGTACTGCCTTGTCAACTTTGTCCACAGAGTGGGTTGGAGAAGCATTTTGTGCCCTACAAGAACAAACAACAATGCCATCCTGAACTTTGTATGACAAAAACAATTTAAAAAACCCAAACACATAAGTGTACTTTTTGGGGATGGTGGGAGTGGGGAGAAGATCATATCGGATCTGACACCATTTACTAGTGCTTCAAATTTAGTAATTATCTTAATTTCTGTACTTTTTAAATTTCTCCTCTGTTAAAGTCAGTTAGAACCTCCACTCTTCTTAAAGATTTTGCTTCAAGCCATGATAGTTTTGAAAAACAGTGACAAAGAGGGCTACAAATACACATTCTAACAGCTGAAGAATAAAATCACTTGTTTCTCAGTATTAGTTTAGGAAACTTGCAAAAAAAAAATTTAGAGAAAATTAATACTGACTTTAAGACCACAGAATACAAAAAATTCTGTTGAGAACCAGGGATCTTTGATTATGTTTCTGCTACTGGAAAACAAGCAACTTCATGGCTATCCACATGTATGAGCTCCTCATCTTACCAGGCACACTGCCTACTACAGATTCAGCAGCTGGATCAGCAGTTGTATCTCCTGCTTCAACTGCCACAAACAGCAGTCCCAAAGAGAACTAAATCTGGGGAGCCCTGGTTTACAGGATGGTGAACATAGCTCAAAATAAACAAACCTCTACTCTGTTACTGGCTAGGACAAAGACATGTATTATCTCCTTCTGGAACAGGGAGATAATATTTACCTTCTTAATGTAGTTCTGTGAATACTGACCCTGCATACTGTGTGCTTTTTCAATGCCCTGACTGACACAGTTTGGCCTGTGACTCCCAGACAATAAATACTCCTAGACCTGGATCCAGGAAAAAGCATAGCTCAATTGCTCTTCTGAGGCTGTATGAATAAGGACACTTTGAGCCAAGTGGGAGGAGAATGCAACAATCTGGTAGCACGCTGTGCTGTGCCACTTGTCTTCATGGTCTGACAGCCAGGCCAAATCCATCCTATTGACCCATACAGATACAACAGCATTTCCACAGGAAAGCAGGGTGAAGGGGGGTTCCACTGAACTGTGAACATACCACTTAGGTGAAACAGGTGGAGATGTAGGGTTTGGAGGCATGTGGGGTATTCTGCTCTCTTTAGCAAGATGTTTGTTCTCTCTCAGCTGGGATGCTGTAGTAGTCTCTCGAGGCTGGGCACACTTTCCTCGAGGCTGTGCCTGGCTTGATTGCAGAGATTTCCACATTCCCTAGAAATTAACACAATCACATTAAAAGTGTACTGGATTTCTGAAGTATTTTGCATGCTGTTTCAGAATCTGTCTCAAGTCCTGCCTGCTGGCTCTGCTGCACAGCTGACACATGTGGAGGTTACAGTGCATTTAAACAAGTACAACTGTCCCTCAACCCAACACCTGCTCAATCCTGCAACTACTATTGCTGCAGAAAGCTCCAATTTTTCTGATGTTGCTATTCATGGGCAAAAAACTTCTTAAATGTTCAGAATTAAACTCTATGCTAACTCTCAATAAATCCAAATAGAAGGTTCCCAAGGTAACATTTTATTCAGCCATGAAACTGCAATATTGCCATATTTATATTTGCTACAAGGATACTTATCACCATGGTAATTTCAAACATAAAACTAGTTTTGATGAAAGTTTTCCTTGCTACTTCTGTTATTCATTGTTTCTACTTGTATAGTGCATTTCCAAGGAAAAATAACACTACTTTCAAAAAACTTCTGATAAAATAGTCATAACCACTAGAAATAATGTAGGCAGATGACACATTCTACTCCCCTGTGCATCCTAGGTCAAAAAAAATGTGAGGAAGTGCAAAGCTTGACAGTATCTTACATTAGGCAACAAATCCCAGAGGACAAGTAGAAGAAAGCATAAATTCTTCTATTACTTCCATACCTGTGATTTTGCAGGTAACAACACACCCTTTTTTTTTAAAGGGCGACGTTCAAGGGTGGGATGTTTTTTTACAGCTCTGGCTCTCACCAATGCATTGAGTCCTCCTTGTGAAGTGACAACTCTCTCTGGAGTAGGTGGGTCATTTTCTTCTCTGAATTTATTGTGCACTACATGAGCACAACTGTTTCCTTTCTGAACTGCTGAAATATTTGCAACATGTCAATGTTTATCTGTATCAAAAATAATAGATAAACTTTGAACTGCAAGTTGAAAGGGGCAAGGATCATCTTTATTTCTTCATTTGATACTTCTCATACTTCATACTTAAAACAGTATGAGGTATGAGAAAAGACACCCCAAAGAAGAAAAAAATAATAATATAGGTTATATAATCATGTAACAAAGTATAATGGCTTTCATTATTAGACAGATATTATTTCATTATTAGAAAGACACCGACGTTAATGAACTGGCAAGTGTAAAACAGGGCCAGGCTTCTCAAAAGCAGAGAAACTGCTCAAACCAAGGAAATTCAGAACCAAGGTATCATTTTATCTTTCACTGTGAACAGTTAAACACTAACTTTGTGGGAAATATTCTAACAGTCAGCGATTTTGCATTCTAAAATAATACACAGTTTTATGTAAGTAGCTATTTAGAAATACTCTGTATGTACCATTAATGTTAACTTGTAAACTGCCATTTAGGTTTATACTGCAGAAAACCAATCCAAGTGTAGCCCACAGTAAAAGATATTAATCCCACCCCCCCAAAAAAAGGAAGATTATTATGATAGTAATAACATAGTTATAGAGAGGCATATAAACCTGCAGGTCTATCATCTCAGGGGAATAGCTGCAAAAAAATGCACAAGGACATGTGAATCTGATAACTACACATGGACTGTTATATTTCTGACCAATGATATGTAACATACTACAAAACTGAACAGCAGATGGTGAATTAACTGATAAAAATCTATTTAATAATTCAAAACACAAACCAGTCAAGAGCTTCTTGGTATCTGTAAGTTTTCTAGGTTCTTGTCCATGTTGTCCCTTTAAGATGAAAGGTTTATTTTCTTCTTTTGGAGATTTAAGCTGCTTTCTGGCTGGAAATGTCTCAATGTTCCTTGGAGATTTTCCCTGAGATGCTGAGATGTGTTTCTTCCCTTTTTTCGGTGTTTGCTTCTTTCCCAGCAATGACTCCAAATCCTGTACCAAATATTTAGAATTTTAATTACTCTTTCAATAAACCTGGTGTAACAACAAGAAGCAAATCCAAGAGAGATTGCTTGGATCAGTTGGAACTGTTTTGGTGTGTTTTGGGTTTTTTTTGCAGGAACTGCAGCAGGAAAAAGAATCAGAGCTTTCACGTTACACCAACAACACATTTTAAGACATCAGATATCATTAACAACTGCCATTTGAAGGGCACAGAGCTTAAGTAACTCTTGTAGCTACAACTTTATCTCCTGTCTGGACAATTCTGCATCTACCACCATGTGTGAGTGAGATGCTCATCACTAATCCTGATGACTAAAGCATGAATCACAAACCAATTAACACGTAACTTACACCAGTGAATAAATTGCAATTCTTTCAGTCCTGAAAAGGACAAATGAATATGAAACTGGTGCTTTGGTACCACTATCACTACCAGTTCTCATTCTACAGGAACAGTTCTAACAAGCAGCAGGTAACTTCTGTGTTTAGGATGCAACTGTATTTAAAACCACCATTATTTAGGAACTTTAGGCACATATTTATATGTTATAAAATATGGCCTTAAAAAAAAAACCCAAAACAACAACCACAACAGTAAGATATTCTGCCATTTCAAGAACACACATTATAGTTTGCAGTATTGTGTTTCACTATATGTTTTTTGCCTTAGCAACAACAAAATGCTTTTACCTACCTCAACTTGCAGCAAAATATCTATGATAATGTCAGAAATGGAAGAATCCCCTTCTAGTTTGGCAGAACAGAGAGACAGCTGTCGAATGAGGCTGCCCAGTTCCTTGTAGTGGGTAGGAATTTGCTGCTCTGATTGATCTGTGAAATGATTGGCAAAAGCCTGTAGGGCTCGTACAGCTCCTCTGTGTGCTGCTGCCAATCTGGATACTGCTCGAGACTGAAGAGACAAAAAATGAATGCTTTAATAGCTGTAGTTTCTATAAATACTGATACTATTCAAAGAATTGTTGCCAAGATTTCATAGATAAATGCTCAGGCTAGGGATGATTCTGATAGACACGAAGCCATTTGTGAGGCAAAACAAGCAAGTGATGGAAAAGCACGAGAACATAGGGACAATATTGGCCAAACAGTACAGATGATCTCAGTACTAACTTTCTGAAAGATGCTAGGCAGAGAAGAAAAACAGAATGGAGGCTGACAAGACTGAGTGACATCAGCAGGAAGTTAAAAACATAGTGAAGAGTAAAACAGTGTTATTCAGAAAAGCAAGCAGAATAAAGAATGAATTAGAAGCCACATAAAAGCAGAAGACCAACAGCCTTCCTCTCATTTTACCATAGATAAACTGACAGATAAGAACTGAAAAGGGAAGCAGCAAAGGCTGTTACAGACCAGGTGAGACCTACTTCAGTGAGAATGAGGTAAAAGGTGCAAGACAGAAAGGAAACCTCCTCTCTGGAGTCAGGTGTATTGTAGACAATAAAGCTCATTTAGCTAGAAACTCTTCTGTCATGTTACTTGAATCCTGAAGGATAATTACCTTTTTAGTATGTTTGATTTTATGAGGACTCAGTTTCTCTATGTCACCTTGAATTTCTTTTACCTGTTTATCAAAAAAGGAGGGGGAGAGGGGAAAGTCAGTAAGCATTAGCTCCACTTCTATAAATAAACAGTTAATCTTCACTATAACATCTGAGTGAAAGACCACATTTTCCAGTGGTGATGCTCATCTCTCTGTCCAGTCATGAGAGAAATTAGTGACACCACTCAGATCTAAACCTGAATGTCATGGAAGTTCAGAGATCAAAGTTCTCTTTTTTCAGTTCACTTCTGTCAAATTAATCTCCACAAGCCAGCTACTATGCACCCCAATTTAAAATGCTAGCTCCTACCTGCTGCTGGAGCACGTAGAGCATGCGAGCCGAGCGTGCAGCTTGCTTCTGCCTCCGAGCACAAGCTCGTTGCTCCTCATCAGGATCTAAAATTTCTCTCTCTCTCCCTAAAAAGCATGCAATGGAAAGTTTTGTATCTCAATTTAAGCTGTGAAAATCCCATTTAAGCCATAAGAAGAAACATAGCTTGGCACTAAGACTCATGCAGAACCAATACAGTGTATCAGTTATGCTGCAGAGCTCCCCTGAACCAGTGATTTTACATCATATTTCTATGTAGAATTTGACTGAACATTCCTATAAAACACAGTTTATTAATTGTCACTTACAAAATCACATAACCCCTTATGACAAAGTTGCAGGTAAAGCACCCGAAGTTATGAATGGTTAAACTTCTGGCTACTAACTGCAGAAGCAACACTGCAGTGTATACTGGGGCTGGCTGGGGTGGAGTTTTCTCCCCAGTCACCACTACCGTGTGGGTTGGGATGTATGACCAGGTAACATCAGTTTTGGCAGTACCTGCACAGCACTGTGGCTTTTTCTTTTGTCAGCTATGGCCTGTCAGTACCTAGGCTGAGGGTGTGCAAGAGGCTGGGAGGAAAACACTGCAGGACCACTGATCCCAACTGATAGGAGGGATATTCCATGCCATGCTCAGCAATAAAACAATGAAGGTTTTTGTGGGAAGGTAGTGATTGCTCACAGATTGACTGGGCACTGGGTCTACCTGAGGGAGGTAATCACTTCTTTCTTCTCTTTCTTCTTTCTCTTCCATTACTGAACTATCTTTATCTCAACATGTTTTCTTGCTTTGCAACATTCTGTTCTCTCCTGTCCCATTGGGGCAGAGCGAGATGAGCACTAGTGTGTGGTTCTTTGCTGCTGACCAGGGTCAGCCCACAACACTGTCAGAAAGCACAATAACTGTGCTACTGCATAGCCATAAATTAGGTGAGACCTGTGAAATCAAATTTTACCAGCTGTTGCCTCCTTTTTTCATTGCTGATAAGCATGGAGTAAATTATGATACCATTTTTTCCAGTCCAAATATCTGTAGGCAATAGGCCTACAGACACCATTATTTTCTCACCCACGTTATTAAATAGTCTACCACTAATTCACTATCTTTGCAGGCTGGACTGGAACTCACCAAAAACACTCAAGAGATATTAAACTCTGCTATGGCTTAAACAGACTAGCCACAGTAGCTTTTGAGAAAAATACATTACTCTCAAAGATGTGGAACTAGATGTGAATTCTAATCCAAGCCAAAAAAGTATATCAAACAAAAAAGCAAATCAAGCACATTTATATAACATAATATTGTTCAGACTCACACCTTTTTTAGCTAGTTCTTCAATTTTCTGGATGTACCTCCTCAGTTCTTTTTGCAGCTGTTGGACTTCCCTCATATTTTTGTCTTCTTGTTTGCTGACATTTGGCCTGGGGTTCGTTTGTGTGCCACAGGTGGGTGAGGAGTCCAAGCCACCTCGCATCAGCTTCCCTTCATCTGGAGCATAGAGATAAACTGTAGCACCAGAGGTGGTAGTCTCCACTTTGGAAGCCTGACCAAGTTTCTGATGATGTTTCAAGCGAGTATGAGACTTTTGAGACAGCACATTTTTATTTTCTGGACTTTCAAAAACTTCAGTCTTTTGCCTTTGTGACTTCTGGATCAACAGTGGTTTATTGGCGGCACCTCCAAACACGTGCTCTTTCATTTGCTCTTCAAGATGTCTTCGTTTTATGTCCCTTTTGGCAAGCTGAATAGCCAATTTTAGTCTCTCTTCAGATACCACTGAAAACATGTTAGACTTTCTTATGCTGGGGACCTCACTTCCAGCTGAAGTTCTCTGATCACTGGGTGCCTTCAGTTTTTCTATTCTAATTGGACAAGGGTTACAGAATCGAAAAGCCAAGTTTTCTGGAACTGCAGGAACATTTCTATTAAATTGCAGCTGTTCCAAAGTGTAAAAAAAAAAAAAAAAAAAAAAAAAAGCAGATGTTACACAAAGCTCTTCACACAGGTGATGTACCTGTGGTGTACAAGAGGAAGGAAAATAAATCTTCTTTCATATTAGAATGCATCCTGTCGTGATGGTACTTCTTCAATGCATGCAAGGCATTCCATCCACTCAGGCAAATGCCAGTATTCACAGTTATCTTGAACTAAGCATTTAGATAATCTTGTGAATAATATTAGGTATTTAGTTTGCAGCCTAGGGTGGGTACACACATTGAAAAATCTGCCCTCAGCCCATCAGTTTTCATGATTTTACCCTTCTGATTGTCTTCCACATCCCACTGGGGAATAGCGAGCAAATGGCCATGTGCTTAGCTGCCTACTGGGATTAAACCACAACAGACAGGCAAATAATATTTACAAGTGTAGTTTCTGATCCACATCCTTACAAAAGGACAGTGTCAAGATTATATATGACAGTGCCACGAAAGCAAATATGAGGATTTGACACACAGTAGTGGGCTATTTCAGGAAATGGGTCACAATCATCTTTTTGTAACTATTGCAAATAAAAACCAATTTGACATCACTGCAGAGGTGAAATAATACCTGTGTTTGTAAAACTTGTGCTTCATTCCTGTAGAGATGGGTAGAGAATGCAGATGTAGCACCAGACATTGCTGGCTTCCTTGGTCCCATCACATTGGCTTGATGCTGAAAATCCAGGTATTTGTCCTTTGCTTACAGTTACAACTAAAAATATATGAAGAATCATACATTATTTCTGCCTCTCAAAAGCAATCCCAAATCTGGTGTGAATAACAGACAAGAGAACCAAGCTGAGGAGGCATACAGAAATGGAAAACACAGCAAGTGCACTCACAGAAGTAGTGCACAGAATGGAGACTACAATCCCACCATTTAAGGCAAAATTTACCATTGTCATCCTGCTTTCACACAGCCTCACAGAGAGCTGAGGAGCACCACTGCAGACTTAAGACTCACACTGTGAACCATAAGAAGACTGCTGTAGAACTTTTATAGGTATTATTACCTAAAAGGGCAATAGTAGACTGATGGCAGGGAAAAAGCCCACCAAGGCAGCCGACTCGTACAGAAACTTTGTCCAACGGGCTAAGGGCATGGTCCCACCCAAACTTCTTCACAGAGAACGATTCAAAATAGAAGCACCGTGTGGAGACAGACGGGAACTTCCATCTCTTTCATCTGCCCCAGAAAATTCAAAGGCGAGCAGGGTCCGGTACATAACACTGTTAAAGCTTTCTGTCGCGACTGAACTACAGGCTTCGTCTCTGCAGGTGCCTCTCCCCGCGCTCTCGCACGGGTGGGAGTCCGGCCGCCAGCCCGCAGGGTTTGGTCCCTCGCGAGGGGCCCCCGGTGCGGTGACACCTCCTTCAGACAGAGCCCAGTGGCGACCTGGCTCGCAACACAGCCCTGGCGGCGACAGCCCGCGGCGGCCTGCTGCTCCCCGCGGCTCCCTGCTCCCCTCAGTGCCCTGATCCCCTCAGAGCCCTGCTGCTCCCCTCAGTGCCCTGCTGCTCCCTTCAGTGCCCTGCTGCTCCCCGCGGCTCCTCCTCACCGCATCCACGGAGGGTAAGACCATCCCCAGCGCGCCGGGCCGCTCCAGTCCCGCGCCAGGACCTACTGGGACGCTGTTCAAACCCGCTCCCGGCAACCGCCGCCGCAGAGCCAGACGGGAAGAGGCAAGGCGGCCGGAGCGGTGCGGAACTACGGTGCAAGATGCGGAACTACGGTGCCCGATGCGGAACTACGGTGCCCGATGCGGGCCCCGCCTCTTCCCGCCACCACCATGGGCTGGGAGGAGAAGCAGGTCCGCGGCTACTCCGAGTTCGTGCAGACGGCGCAGCGCTATCACGGCCGGCCCATCTTCGCACTCTTCTGCGGCGACAAGGATGCCGAGGGCAGGAGCTGGTGCCCGGACTGCGTGACGGGTGAGGCCCCGCGAAGGGGGCTCTGCGAGCGCGGAGACGCGTGCGGCGGGGAAGCGCCAACTCCCTCGACCCTCACAGGGTCCCCGTCAGCGGAGCTCAGCCCGCGGGGTTGATCAGCCCCGAGGGAGTTGCTCAGCTCCGCGGGGCCGCTGCCCGTCCCGGAGCGCTCCAGCAGCAGCTCCTGGCGCAGAGCGGCCTCGCCCCATCCCGCCTGCGCAGCCAGTCCCCTGGAGAGCAGTGAGCAGACTGGGGAAGATGCCGGTTTCAGGCTCTTGCTGCAGTCACTTCGCTCGTGGCTCTACCGGCGGTGCGGGCCGTCACTAGGAGCTAGCTAAAGCTGCTCTCTGCTGCCGTTCCACTGAACGGTGCAGAATGCAACCTTGTAAAGCAGAGGCCCTTCAAGGTTGAGCATGTAATAAATTCTGCAAAGCTTGTGGATAACCAGATAAAATATAGATCTCTACCTGAACTAGACAAAACATTAATTAGCAGCTTTGCTGGACAAAGCAGATCTATGTAATTCTATAGTATAGTATTAACCACTAATAGATTTTTTTTAATTCTCCAGCTGAACCAGTTGTGAGGAAGGAACTTCATAACATGCCTGATGGGTCTGTATTCATCTACTGCCTAGTAGGAGACAGAGTCTAGTAAGTAACTGTTTTAATACAAGCTGATAAGTTTGCCAGTTGTGAGCTGAAGGTTAACTATAACTAGCCAAACTGTCCTTTTTGCAAGGAATGAAGCTTTGAGTTTTGAGGTCTCCACCATCACTACTGTGAATTATATGAATGCTTTTTCTGAGAAGGGGTTGGGGAGGTGCAATGCAAAGACCTTTGAACCATTCTTGTGAAAGAATTTTTACTGGCTAACTTGAACTTGTACCTCTAGAAGCTGTGCTTAACCCCTTCTTCCTCAACAGCTGGAAAGATCCCAACAATGAATTCAGGAAGAACTTGAAACTAACAGGAGTGCCTACACTACTTAAATATGGAACAGTAAGTGATTTATTGTATGTTCTGGGTTTACAGGTATTCACATAAGAAACTAGAAGGAGCTTATGGCTGTAAATTAATTAGTTATGCATGTTTTCTGATACCCTCTCTTGTTCAAAACAAGCAGACATTAGGAACAGCTTTTCTGCTCCCACACACCTCCTTGCTCAAACAATTTCTCAACAGAGTGCCACCCTGTTTTCAGTATGTTGTCTATAAGAAACATGTAGAGAAAAAAACCAACAAAATAAATAATGTATATACATAACACCGAGCATGTAATGGTTGAGAGAAAATTAATTGCAATTATTGTTAGCTTCCTGACTTGCAACTCCCTCAGTATGAAATAAGGTATGTGCAGTATACTCGATTCAAACAGACTATAGCTCAGCTTGTGCATATGATAGAAATTAGCAGCTACTGTCTTAGAAACGATTCTTCCAAAGCCAGAAGTTACTTACCTTGCTTGCTCCAGCCCCCTCTCCTGGAGAAACAATCACTGGAGTGTGGCTAATGTTAGTATGTTCAACTGGCTCTAGTCTAGATCAGGTTTTTGAATCGCCCCTAAAGCATCTCACCTTTTCTTTCAGCCTCAGAAGCTGGTTGAAGAAGAATGTTTTAAAGCAGAGCTTGTGCGTATGTTGTTTACTGAAGACTAACTAAATCCTCAGTCAATCATGCACAAACATGTTCATCTCAAGTTATTTGCAGTTTCCTTTCAAGAAATCCTTAGTATTTTTTACTATTTTCATGGTTAATCAGCCTGACTAGTTCGAAGTGAATGTAATTACATTATAGGTCTGAACCTTCCCCTACCCCTGTATCTTTCCTTTCATAAATAAACTTGAGCTTGTAAGTAGTCTGTTCTCAAGTGAGTTGAATTCATGTGATCTACTGAAAGAGCAGCCTGAAAGTACTGAAGAGAAAGACTTGGCTGCTAAATTATACCTTTAATAAAGGGCATGTGGGGGGTGTTAGAAGAAACAGAAAAAAACTAATTCTTCCTAAATCTGACTTCACATAACAGTTGTGATACCCACTCCTACAAGGATATAAAATAAAACACTAATGTAGCATGAATACAATCTAAAATACAAAATCTTAATCTGCCAAGATCTGTGTTCTTCCAGTAGAAACTGTAGGGGAATAAATGGCACATGGTTCTCCAATGCTGTGAACACTGACACCTCTTTACATAACACGCAGTTTTCACTGCACATGGATGACTTCAAAGTAACAGACACACCTAGAGCCAGCTTCCTTCTCTTCAGTATCTGCAAAGTTTATTATGACCTGTGTTTCCTCTGGTCACTGTCACACTTTGATTTACACCTCTAAAATACTCTGCTGTATGGATAACTAAGACTCCCAGCAACAATGACTAGCAGGCAAAGACACCAAGCAATAGCTCAACTCGGTTTCAAGGTAAAAATGCACAATTTAGATGTTGTACAGTATCACTTCAACTTTGCTCATCCTGCAGTTGTAAAAAGTAGTGTATGAGGGACTTCTCAGCCACATTTTGAGACACATTATTCTCCATCGAGATGCTTCCTCAGAACAGGCTTCTGAGCTGTGCTTGTTAGATTCTTAAATGTCAGTGAAGAACAGAATTAGGGTTTGTTTTGAAAATCAAGAGGACTCCTTTAACTACAGTAATTCTTTTACAAACTGTACATGCTACAAACTAAAATGCAGAAGCAGGTGTTACCATTCTTATGTGCTGAAAGACAAAATGACCAGTCACTCAATACAGCAGAAATTAAACCCAGACACCCAGAGCCAAGCCTACAAAGGGGTAAATACCCTGACACAAAGCACAGCTGATCTTCACTGCCCAGTGCTTCTCATTTCACAGAGGTGTTCTGCTGCTGCTGCTCTGCCAGGGCCTGCTGCAGGCGCATTCTTTTCCGTGAGTAGTGCTGCCAGTGAAGAATCTGCTGCTCATCAATGAACTTGGCACACTGAGCATTTACCAGTTCTTTGCGGAAATGTTCGTACTGGAGCAGCTCCAACATGTGCAAACACTGGGGATACCTGGATTAAAAATAAACATTAACACAAGGTTTTATAAGGTACACTAAAACAGGAGTCTCCAGGAATTTGGCAGGTCAGTATTTCAGTTTTATCCTTTACGTGCTGTACTGTATCAAACCACTTAAGGCTACATGTTCCATATGCCCAACTTAACTGCAGTGCTGGGCTGAACAGTAACAGTCCACAGTACATAGACATGCTAAATACACAGATGTGCTTGCCTGGAGTTGCTTTTCTAATGGCTAGACTTTATTAAAGCAAGTATGTAACAACTACAATACTGTTTCCAGAGATCATTTAAAGATCTTAACCAAGAACTATTCCAAAACGTGGAGTTTCTACACAAAAAATGAAACTCATCCTTTGTTCCATGTGTCAACAATGCAAAATTACTCTTAAAACATAGCTGCCGTGCCTAACGGAAGCAGTTTTGTACCATTAACAGTTTTATTTTAAACAAGTGGTAGAATGTAGATAAAGGCTACAAAAGGAAGATTCCAGGCATGACCTGTAGCAAGAACAGATAAAACTGTAAAGCCTGTCTGTCACATCTAGTCTGAAACAGGACATTTATGCTGTGTAAGCACAGCAGGGAGGATGAAGGCAAGACGAGGGACAGAAATCAGAGACATGTGCTGTACGCATAACAGAAGGTTAACATCAAATCATTAGAAAGCAGAAGCCTAGGCCCGTTTAACACTTACTTCAGGTATTTTGCATATTCAGGTTCCTTCCAATATAGTAAATATTTAAGATAATTTACAAAAGCTTTGTCTTTGAAGTAGCCTCTTTGTGCAAGAACTGAAATAAAATTAAGGAACTGTCAGATATGCATGAAAAGAACGTGCCAAACTTGAGTAATATTCACTGTTTAGTCAAAACATCGTTACCATCTGTAGCATCGGATTTGTCAGGAATTAAGCACAGTGCCTGGAACAACTGTCAACATCAGAACCCTGTTTTCAGATAAAGGCCTGTTAACTTCACTTTACCTTTTAACTACAGGCTTGAATTTATTTATTTTTTTTCTCTACCGGAGAGATGCTTTTTTTTCCTTTTCATTTCAACCAATAAAACATTTGTGTTTTAAGAAACCCACATGCTGGAAATCTAGACAAAGTAAATTATTTACGGACCACCCTTGTGCTGTGAAAAGACCCGATCTCTGTCTACAAACACATTAAACTGTTAATTCATCAGCATCCAGGTATTTACGTTGAAGTACTCACAATTGAGGTAATTAGGGTTTGCCAGACACTGAACGAACTCTAACTCCAGCTGGAACCGAAGGCGATTTCCTGTATCATCTGGTACCCAAGAAAAGCAGTAAGAATCGGAGCCACACAAGAAACACACTTGGGAAGCAACTCTCAGACCGCGCCACAGAAACAGAGCGGCCCCCGCACGCCCGGGGAGACCCGGGACCTGCCGCCCTCCTCACCTGGGACCCCCGGGACCCGCCGCCCTCCTCACCTGTCTCCATGGCGGCCCGCGCGCTGTCCCGGCCGCAAGATGGCGGAGACAACCCCCGCGGCGGGCGGCGGAAGGCGGCCCTGAGGCACGATGGGAAAGCGGCCGCGGCTGCCGGGCAACGAGCCGGGCGGGGCCAGGGGGAGGGGGCGAGGCGGGGCCGGCGGGAGGCGAGGCCGGGGCGGGGCGGGGCCGGCGGGAGGCGAGGCCGGGGCGAGTGGCGTGGAGCCCGGGAGCGGCCCCTGCGCGGCACTGCGGCCGGGGCAGTGGGGAACACGCCTCGGACCGCGCGTGTGTCAGCGGGGAGAGCAAGAGCGGCTGATCCCGGTGCCGCTCCTCATGCGCGGCCGTTTTCTCCTGGCAAAGAGAGCTCCTCGTCAGCGCTTTCATTCATCGTTCTCAGCCAGCTGCTAACGGAATTCTTCCTGCACTGGACTCTGTCCCTTGCATTTTTAGTTGCTGAAAAGTTCGCTCCATCAGTCTCATGAGGGAAATGTGCGCTCCTCAGGAGTGTTTTCCCTGTAATGCAATTGCACAGAAACAGGTCGATAAGACACCCGGGAAAGTGGATGTACACTTGTACTGTACCCGGGGGTACAGCGCCTGCAGTGGGAACGAACACTCGGCGATTCCGCACCCAAACCCAGCGCTGGCCAAGTGCCTCCCTCCGCGAGCTGCTCTCCCGCCTGTGGTCTGGGGCAGCGCCCTTCAAACTTTCAAGTGGCCGAAGTGAAAGCTCTCAGAAACCAAAGTACAAACTCCAGTGTATTTTTACATGACCAAAGTGTAGCGTTACATCAGCCGCTTTGCTCTGAAAACTCCCAAGCCCAGCTTCTAAATTTATAAATTAATTCCAGAAGCGGCAGCTCTGCCTGGTGTGAAATACAAAATTTTCAGAGCTTAGCTAAAACAGAAGCCCCAGGAGTTGAGCGCCGTCAGGTTAGCTCAGGTACACTGCTACAACTGTCTTACAAAGCACTTGTGCAACACTACACTGGATGCTGACTTACCTAAAACCTGATTTTTTTTTCCTTAAATGATTTGCTATTTTAATTTGTTGAACTATTTTCTGCACCCAAGTTAGCAATTTTCTATCTTTTCTATGTAGTTTGATTCCCCTCCACCCCTGGGAATTGGGTTACAAAAAAACCAAAAAAAAAAAAAAAAAAAAAAAGCTAAAAAGGATTTATGCAGAGTTTTTTTTAATAAAATAGGGTTGCTTTTTTTAGACAAGGTTTTAGCGGTTGTGGAATACTACCATTACTATATCAAAACATAACATGTCATTCCCTAGTAAACACAGACTTTGGGCTAAAAGAAGAGATCAAACAGATCCCACGTGTCTGCCTTGCTATTCTGGAATGTGACTTCTCTCCCAAGATTTGACTTCAGAGGAAAGAATCCTAAAAAAGGATTAGTCACAGGAATAAATTATTATGTAGTTTGCCATAATCAAGTCAAACATCTCAATTCTTGGCCATCAAAACTAAGAATAAAATTGAAAGTCAGGATCGTAATATAATAATTTAGAACATTCTCTAGGAAAAGGTAGAATTTTTTTCCTGCTTTTAAAGATCAATTGAGTCAAAATTTCAGGGTACAAGTGTTAACATATATGAGTCTGAGCCAGGAATCTTCCTTATGGTTGTGAAACCAGGACAACATTGCTGCCTCAATTTCTCTTCTTGTAGGGCCTGGACTACCATTGCTGCTGTTATATTGCTAAGAACTGTTTCTGGAACCATATTCCCCCCCACCCCATGAGACATTTTCACAGAGTGTGCTAAAATGATAGTGGATTTTATATAAAACACCATCACAAGTACAGTATAACATCATGAGATGTGGCACAGAGGCACAGCCATGAAATGGAGCCCCTTCTGGGACATGAAGCACCACTGGGCATGGTTGAAATAAAGTCCTGTCTGAAGGGCTATTAGAATCTTGACTAGGTGGAGACTGAGGAAGTGGGATGATAGAAGCAGTTTCTCTATGACACCATGATACAGTCCATTCACCTCAAAAAGTAAAGCAGATCCAGCAAGATCCAGTTTCACAATTGGAAACTGATCCAGTGGAACAGTAAATATGTTAGAGCTGATGCCTGAAACCCAAGACATCCCACTTTGTTCATACATTTACCCATCTGCTTTGGAGTAGAGTGCAAACTCCCACTGCCATGGATAACGACGTCTTAAAGGATTTTACCCATAGGATGCAAGACATAATTCTGCAGATGGGAGAGTATTCTGCTTCAAATACAGTTAAATAACAGAGAACAGAGTATGTATTATGTTATATTTATAACAAGCCAGTACAAAGTCTGCAATTCTTTTACTCCAATGTTATAATTGTAATTAAATAGAAACAAGAACATAGTTATCAGTGACTGAAACAATTGTCAGAACATATTTAATTAAAGGCTTAGCTGTTTACTGAGTTCTATTTTTTGAGGTCAAGAAACTGGCAGGTAATGTGCATTTCAAATGCCAGTTTATGACAGTCATTGTAGAACAATCTTCATCTGAAGACTATTAAACACCACTAAATGGAGCTGTAAATTTGGTGAAAAAGACTCAAAAGCCTGTGTCTTATTGCAGACTCCAACATGTACTTATGTAGCTCTGGTACCCTTCTAGCTTGACACAATCATAAGAAAGCAAACTATTTCAAGATTAAATGACAAGTATCATGAAACAGTTATATATTTTTCTTTAACACTTTGGCTAAAAATAAGTCATCCATCTAAAATAATCTATATCTGGAAGGTGGATGAATTTGAGGTCAGCCATGTGCCAGGAGCAATATACTGAACACGAGAACAACGTGGAACATCTTCACACAGGTATTGTTTGTCACTTGTAGCCCTTTTTAGGGTTTTTAAGGAAAATAATTCTGTAGTGAGGCAGGATGTAGGGGGGCTGATCTGATGGAATTGCTGAATGCCAAACAGACCAGGAATAAAACTCATTCCCCACTAACAAAGGGAAAAAAAGTCCAAGATCCATAGCCAAGCTTGCAGAACAAAAATTATCTATTTTATAATGACTATATGTATGAATAATTCCACTTATTCTCCATTATATTTTGCGTTACCGTTACAGTTATTTAATTTTCCAAATAATACTCCAATAGTTCTGTAGTTTGGTCCACTTTCTCACCCCAAAATGCTGAATGGGTCAAACTGCTGCACCCAAGCTGCAAGCTCAGGTCCAAAGCTCTGGGCTTAACTGAGACCTTGGCAAATCAGGGCTCTCAAAACCAAGTAACACTAATTATATGGAAAACCAGACTTCAAAACATTTGGCTTGTAGTTGCTGCTTTACCAATAGTGATAACAGAGCATGAAAAGGAATGCTGAGGTACAATGCTGACTCAGGATCAGGGCTACCTTCCCCTGCTCCCCATTCCCCAGTGCCAGGCCTACAGTGCAGCACATTTGAGTTACATCTCACACGTGGGGTTATGTAACACGAAGTAGCCCAGAGTTCACAAACTATGCAGCAGTATAAAGCAAACCTTGACACATTCATTGCATTTATTTATTTCCTGTATTGCAGAGGTAACATTTTAATTGAACTATTTTGAGATTAATTACCATAAACACGCAGTTTCTCTGGGATAATTTCTTCAAGCTCTCTTGATTACTTGCTCATATCTGAGTTAATATCTTTGCTCATTAGCTGGTTTTCCTAGCTCAGTGAAAACAGCCTATTGTTTTTTCAATCTGTTCCTTTTCCCAGGCCAGTTTCTGTGTTAAAATACAACCACCACCCCCAAACAACATAAAACCAAAAAATGAATAAAAAGCCAAGGTTTTTTTTTTAAATGTACACTTTTATATAGAACACTACAACTAAGAAAAATGTGAAACTATAACTTCCACTGTAATTATAATTTTTGAGGCGTCTGATCTTGCAGTGCTTCAGTTTAACCATTGTAAAAAGAAAAAGAAAAAAAAAGTCTCAGGATGTGATCCTAAGTTATTTTTGCTTTCGCATGAGCATATTAAGAGCAATATAATACTTTCCATTTCCTTAACTGCGTTTTGGGTCAGTCATTACCCCAACCATAAAGTTTGCTTTGGAAATTCAAAAGAGGAAAAGCTGAAAAGATTAGTACAAGATGAGCTGGGTTGATCTCCTGATGCACTTTTCCTTCACTGAGATCTTACAGAAGGGAAAGATACACATATGCTAGCTGGAAGGAAAGCTACCTCCACTAGTTCCAGTGCTGTGGCCCACATGAATGTCTAGTGGCACTGGAAAAGAAAATCCAGCTCAGTAATGCTCAACATACATAATTTCAATCAGCTTAATCCTTTTTTCACCAGGAAAGGGGTTTGGTTTAGAGGTTTCATGAAGGACACCTGCACCTAATGGGTACCAGTACAGAATAAGGCTACACTGCTGGGAAAAGCATCCAAGGATAGAATTTTCTCTTGCTGGAAATGACAATATCATCTCTATTCCTTGCACAGCAAGACTCATTTGAGTAGTGTGGAAGAGAGAAAGAAAATAATTGCTGAATTATGTCTTAAATCACAGCTTACTCATATCAGCTGCTGTGCACTTTTCTTGCATGATATTATAGCTGTCAAGCAACATTTTTTCCTGTTGTCTTTCACCTACAGTTATCTTAGCAAGTGCCACTAAACAGCCCAACTGGATCTTTCATGGCTCCTGTGCAGAAGAATTTAGGAGAGGGAGGATGCTATTCACAGATTATTCTTTCCAGTCCATAAACAATATCTCCTACACCAGGAGCATTCAGAAATGACCAAAAAAAATGAATGTAGAACATGGTCCTGCCCCCACTTTGAACTGCAGCATTCCTGGAATCTACTCCCAGTTCTGGAAGAATTGTCAGAACAGTCTTTATTCCTACAATTGCTTACTGCAACCTACTGAGTGCAACAATTGCAGTAGTAAGCATTAGCATAACTATCCAGACATCACAAATATTTTGGTTAATCTCTTAGTTAAGAGGTTTCCAGATTCTGTTGTTGCAGGTTTTTCTGGTGGATCTTTTGTGTAACAGCACCAGCACTCTCACTGGGAGGATTTTTACAGGGCACAGTCTTCTACTTAGCACAGTCTTCTACTTACAGCATGACCCTGCTACACAGGCTTTATAAATGCTTCAGAGCAGATGAACTTGGAGCTCTCACTTGCATGACATTAACAAGCACAAGCATTCACGCCTCACACTATTTATTAGTGTCTTTTTCTGATCTTTTGACTCCTGCTGTTATGGAGCATCAAGCTACAGCAGGAAAAAAACAACCAAACAACAAAACTCAACACTTACCCTTCGTAGTTTCCATTCCTTAAATGTCCCTCAGGATTCAAAGAGTCCCAGCTTCTCCCTGACCTTAATTAACTGTGCAGAGCCCAGTCTACTGAGGGAGCAGTTTGAGGGGTGAGGAGGAACTCCACCCAGCAAAGGGGGCTGCTGCAGTGAGACATATAAATTAGCAGCAGACCTGAAAGGTGTTTGATGAAGGACGCCTGCACCTAATTAACTCCCAGAATGTTGATCTCATCAAGGTAAGTCACACCAAAACAAAAAGCCAGACCAAGATCACTTGACAAAAAAATTCCAAGATCATTTGACCACCCTTCAAACAAGAGTGAAGTTGTTCACCATTATGAACCCCAGATGGGTAATTTAAATTTGTGTCTTTTCAGTGTCCTAGGGTGAGGTGTCCAGATTTGCTTTGTATTGTTCTGACCTACATCTGTAGATAAACATGAATGAAAGGGTCAAAGGTCAGCTCTGAAAGGAGGCATCTGTAAGACATCTGCAAGTGGGGAGGATGTCCCATGAAAGTTTATATCATTTTTCCCCAACTTTTTGTTATTCAAAGAGGAGCTAAAGTGTCCTGTGTCCTGCCCTGCACCCTCCTCACCTTCAGAGGAAACTGTGTTTTCCCCAGTTGAAGGATAACTAATTCTAGTGACATGTGCAAAAAAAAAAAAAATTTAAAAAAAAAAATAAAAAAAAAATCTGTGTTCCTGAATTTTTGCTGTATAGCCAAGACAAAATACTGAAGTAAAATAGATACTTGCTCCAGAAATAATAATTATTTAATTGAAAGATTTTGTTAACTTTGTTTCTGGTGGAAAATTTGATCTTCAACTGGCTTGCTAAAATATTTGTGAAGACTCAACCCATGTTATTGTTCACAAAGAATAGTTCACAAATTAAACTATAACAAACTAATTTTAAAATCTGGAACATTCAGTTCTTTCAAGAATATGGTTTGTCTATAAAAATAATGTTTTATGGACTCTGTAATGAGGGTCAGACTCTGACCAGGAACAGTTTAAGAAAGTTCACTGAAGAACTGTGTGCCAAACAAGGCTAGCAAGCAATTTCTCAGGGGTAAATAGAGTACTGAAGTAAACATGGGAAGGATAACACCTCTTTTCTTACAGAAGAAACAGGTTCTTTCTTACGACCAGAATCTGCAGTCCACATTTACTCCATAATGAATGGGCAACTATTGACTTAGTGCTCTAGAAAAACCTAAATGGGAAAAAATAGTTTCAGTATAGTGAGCTCTATTTTTTAAGAGCTACCAAGCATTTTATTAAGCAGTCCCTAATCACCTCAGAGCAGCAGGGTAAGTCTACCCTCTACCCTGTGCCTCTGCATGGCGAGGGCTGTACTGACTGACCTCTGCTCCATAGAGGACACAGAAATTCCTTAGGATTTACCTCTGGCAGAAGCAGGTTCTGCTCCACCATGAAAGCTACAGGTATTAACTGGACATGCAAAAGCACCGGGTAAGTAAGCATATTAGCTTCAGCACTGGATGCTACACCTCAGATCAAATAACAAAGCATTGAGAGAAATCTACCACAAAAAGATAAAGTAACAATCTGTTGATAGCTATAGTTTATTTTTGTGCTTATATTCATGTGCAAGTACAACAGATGACACAGGGATTTGACAACAAGGGGAAAACCAGCTTGACAGACATAATAAACAAGAATGCAGCTTATGGTCAGCACGGACTCAGTATTGCTTTGTGCTGCAAACTGCTGCATAGAATCACAACCCAAGCCCTTAGAATTGCATGTCTACATTTAAAAGTAAGTCACTCAAAACTGGAACAGTGAGTTCCTATTGCTTAACTTCTGTTTTTTGAGGCTTAGAGATGATATCCAAAAACTTTTCTCTCATGCTGACAGAGCTTTAGGCTTACTGCTTCCAACAATAGTCAGGATCCCTACATGATCCTGACTTCTAAGAGTCACAGGAAATTTAATTCAATTTGATCAAACTCACAGAGGCTTTAGAAACATTGTCTATCCATTAATCTCTTAATCTTTGTCTTCATGCATTAATTATGAAGATGTATTTCTGATTTTACAGGTTGATAGGCATGAAATACATTTCAGACTGAAATGGAAAAGTTAAGCAAGTTGCTTAAAGTTCAAGTACTGCCCCCAAAGCCACAACAAACCAGTCTCTGGTTAGCTGCTTTACACTCATACTGTCTCCCTTTAACATGTACCTTTCACAAGTTTTTTCACACAGTTTCCCAGACTAACTTATACACTTATTTTTAAACATTCTAGACTCAGGTGAAACACTCAAAACTATTTATTCACACCTTACATATATTTGTATAATACATCTACAGTGCATACATATACACGTAAATACCTAAGCAGAGCCCAGGGCACGCAGAACTTAAAGGGTATTAGAAAAGTAAAAGCTTTAGTATCCCAAACACAACGACTGTCAGCTGGCTGCAGTCAGTGCAGCTCTTTACAAGAGCTAGCTCCTAGACAGGAGGATTTCAACACACCTCAGTCTGAAAGAGAAAGGAGATATAGATCACCAACAAAACAAAACAGATATGGGCACAAACAAACAAAAAGAAACTTGCACAAATCATATCACCAGAACTCAGTAAAGGCTCATTTTATGTTGTTGTTTATTAGCTACAAGACAGTAACATAAAATGCTGAGTCCAGAAAATCTTAAAACAATCTTTAGGTAACCACTATTTAGATAGGAGTCGTCATAAAATGCTCATCGACCTTCTAGGAACTTTCTTTTTTTCTTCCTTGAGTGTTCTGTTGATAGCAGAAGCTGGATTTTAATGGCTGTCCAGATGAATGTGTACAGCAAAACCTTCTGCCAGTTTGGAAGGCAAAAAAATATTGGAAGGATGTTAAATTAAGACCAGAGGAGGTAATTCCTAAGAAATCTAACTGGACAGCACATTGTTACACAGGAAATGCTAGGATATCTTAGTAAAGAACGAATCTTAGTAATGAATAAACCACTACAACTAGCTCCCTCCTCTACAATACCAATTTTTGACAAATTTCTCCCCTTTTCTCTCATGGTTATTTAAATGAAATTATGTTATGAGACTGGGTTTCCTAAGAAACTATTTTTAGGCACTGGATAAGAACATTATTATTCATTGTGCTGGTTTTCTCATTAATATTCACCCATAGCAATTGGCACTATCACATTGTGCTATTCTGCAAATACTTCTGTGGAGCTGACAACTGTGTAAGATCAGGGACAAGAACATCTTCAGTCATGTCTTGCAAAGCAGTTGCAGTCTGTAGTGCATCTTTATACCACAGACTCTTCACAAAGGGGTCAGTGAAGGTAGATAAAAGGGAAGGTCTGGTCTGATGCAGAAGAGCTGCCACAGGGATGGTTCTTCCAGACAAAAAACAGCATCCTGCCATTAAATCAAGCAGAGAAAGGTCAAAACTAGTAAGTGTCCAGTGATGGGCTGCTGGGATGGTGCTGCAAAGCACAATGGTGTGGGAGACCTCAGTGACACAACCAGTCAGAGTCACATGTTTATTCACCACACCATCCAAGTGTTTAGGATTCATTGCTACCCACTTTTTTTCCATATTTAGCAGTGACATTCATGAAAAAAAAAAAAAGTGAAGTTTATAAAATTATATATGATATGTCATTACTAAAGAGGAAGAGGTACTTTTGAGTTAAGAAATCACTGCTGGGTTTTGGCTAGGACTGATTCTGTGATCCCTATGTTTCTGAGCTGATTTTTACCAACTGCCTGATACCAACACATTAGTAGAAAATGTTTTTTTGGTAAAACCAGGTTATGACTCTTTCCAGTGGCAACACACCTGAGCTGGAAAACAAAGTCTGAATAAATCAAAGATTGCTGACAGCTGACATACCATGAACCACTAGGAATCACTGCCCATGCAGGATAAAACAGGAGCTCTTTGCTAGTTCAGCATGGCTGAGTAACCCATCCTGACCAGCCCATACTGAAGATCCACCCGTGTCCTCTGTTGGCTCTGGTGCTGCCTTTTTCAACTGGGGGACAAGGGGATTCCTTTATGCCACTACCTTAGGACCAGCACAACTTTTGCACCTAGAACAGAAGCACTTTGATGAGAAGAAAAATACATGCCATGCAAAACGATCTGTAGTCACACTTACCCGTGGTGCTGGAAGGGGATGTGACCCAGCTCCAGTAACAGAGCCACGGCCGCTAGTTACCCGTGTGACACCTGTTTGCTCAGGGCACTGGAACACGACGACATGCATGCTTGATGCTGAAGAAAAGACTGTTTGTGCCTGTTATACTGGAGATATTGTACAAGATTAATTTTTTAAAACTAGATGTGTTTCTCTGATTCTTATAATATTTTACTTTGAAATGAATGAGGCAGCTTGTAGCATATGCCACTTGATTTGGTCCCACCTAAGCATTTTCCAAGCTGGAAATTTGGGTTATTACTTAGCTGAGGAAAGAAGAGGAACCACTGATATATAGGTCTGAAGGTACTTAAAGTGGTATCCAAACCTCTGCTTTGCAGTGATTCCCTGTGCCATGTTCCTTCCTAGATCTTACTGGAACAATACCATGCTCCAGTGGGAGCCAACGCAGAAACAAGTGGTCCTCTGTGTTACACAGGAGACAACCCATGACAGAGAGGAGACAGCTCTAGTAATTCTTTATTGTCCAGGCTCTGATTCTGCAACTCACCCATTTGAACTAAATACATATCAATCACAGCATGCCATAAAAGTGTCTCAGAAAGAAACATTTGCTATTACCAGGACAGAGACATGACACATCAGACATACCAGAGTTACAATAAAACCAGCATTCTTTATTATCCCATAGGTATGTTCCCCCCTTCCTTGGCACCCCATTAATGAATCACACTATGTGACCACTGATGAAAATAACATTTGTTTTTGACTTGCACAGCAACTGCAGGAAGCTCCTCCCTAGTTGAGATGAAGGCACTTTATCCTCTTTAAGAAGAAGCTTTCAGAACATTCCTTTCTGCAAATGGGACAGGGAAATGTCTGTCCTCTGGCTTTTGGCTAAAACTGGTTTTAGAGAAGTTTAGACCTGAATGAGCTCAGACAGGAAAGCTCAGCATTACCAACCCATGCAAACTCCACTGTATGTTGCAATAGTGAAGAATAAGCACCATGAAGTACCTGGAAGCCGTGAAATTTCCTCATACTGTGAAGTCTATCAGAAAGCAGAAAAAGTCCCTTTCTCAAATGCATTTAGATACCTATAGATGCAAATCAGCATTATGTGGTGACTGTCAAAGCACAGAAAGTGCTTCACTGTTTCTGATTTCAATTTCTTCAAACAAATATTGTGAATATTTGTTTGAAGAAATATTCAGGTGGTGACAAATGTCTGTGACCAAGCCACTTCTTGGCACTAGAACTGGCCTCTTCCTTAGGTAACTCTGTAAGTGGAACAGTGTTTATCCACGTGCCACATCATTCCATGGAAGAGGTATGAGGCTGCAACACATGCAGCCAGATGGGTAGACAGGGTGCCCATAGAGCCACCCAGGAAAAACAGTCAGTGGAGAGTATACAGTGCCCAGCACCTTGAAAGAGCACAGAAAATAAAGGCACAAAAATAAAATAATCAATGAAGTCATTTTCTGCTCAGAAAAGCACCTGGTCATTGTCTGGATAAATACTTTCCTCATTTTTAAAGATGAAAATGTAAGCATTTTTC
This sequence comes from Corythornis vintsioides, assembly GCA_025447755.1. Classification (NCBI taxonomy): domain Eukaryota; kingdom Metazoa; phylum Chordata; class Aves; order Coraciiformes; family Alcedinidae; genus Corythornis; species Corythornis vintsioides. Next base: position 54,689 of record JAOEGS010008115.1, read on the forward strand.
CAGTTCTATAAAGAACATTCATGTTAATAATAAAACTCTTAAATATCCTACACACATTACTATGCTAGAGGCCAAATCTTCTGGCCAGAATTCTATGATTCTGTAACTTCTACCTTGCACCCTTATCATGAGGTGGGGAATCACCACAGGTGATGAATTTGACCCTTGTGTCCTCACAACAACCTTGCGAGGTAGATATGTACCATGACATCTTCTCGGGGGGGGAGGGGGGGGGGATACTGAGGCAAAAAGAGGTGAACTGACTTGTATGAGGCAGCACAGCAAGTCCCAGAGGTTTCTCCACTGTAGTACACTTCCTTACCTTCCACCTAACTTTGTCTCCAGCACTGAATGAAAAGCATCAAAATATTCCTAGTCCAACACCAGTCCTTCTGCAGACTACTTTTGCTTCAGAAATGACATAAACAGGTGCTATCAAACACTTTGCTCACAGGATCTGAACTGCCAAGTATCACAGAATCGCAGAAGGGGTTGGAAGGGACCTCAAGAGATCTTCTAGTCCAACCCCCCTGCCAGAGCAGGTCACCTAGATCTGGTCACACAGGAACAGATCCAAGTGGGTACACAAGTGCAAAGTACACAGGACGACTGACACTGCCATCAGGCTGCTCAAGCCCTGATATCTGGGCCCCTACATTTTTACTAGGCCTTCAATTAGAGCCTTTCTCATGCCTGTCCCCACTCCAAAAGTCCAGTTAATTAATAAGGCACATGGGGCTAATCCAGGAACTTTCACAATAGGTGTGAGGTCCTAAAGGCCACCAGTCATTTCCAGGCTGGCACTAAAGAAACACTGCTTGGCACTGGAAACTACATCTTGTAGCTGATGGAGGGAAAGGCTCCTGGCCCTGCCAGTGCCACAGTACAAGAAACACAAAGAGAGCCTTAACTCATCATCGCCCAAGACATCATCTGGATCATAACCAGAATGGAATTACATTACTCCAGCCCTCAGTAAGGGTCTAAATGTAGTGAGATTTGGGAGTGAAAAACAAGGCAATAGAAAATGTGTGGGATATTGATGTGGAAGGATTCCACCATATGGTTGAGACCCGACTAATAACATAACATAACATACATAACATATAATGGAATACAACGTAATGTAACACACCATAACCATACTCCTCTTTCCACTAGACAAGTGACAACTGGGATTTCTCTGTACAGCTGAGTGCAGCGTTCAATGCTACTGATTTGCAAGTACATACCAGTGACATGATAGTTCCAACTATTTGATACAACAGCATGCCCTCTCTTTATTTAAAGTTTGATAAATTCTAAATCTTTACCTTGATTGGAGGTACAATGGATCACTTTATCCTACTCATGATCCCTTAGGATTGTGTTATTAAACAGCACTTTTGACTCTAGAACGAACAGAATAAATTTGAGTTGGTTCATGCCTGAACTGATGTGTGACTCCTGGAAGATAGCAAAACACAGGACACTGGATCTGAAATGCTGATAAGACTTTATATAAGGCTTTGGGCAATAAGAAGTAGTATTAAGGGTCCTTTTCATATTTAACATGTGAATTCTTCACTGCTCACTGGTTGGTTGTGATGTTTGCCCAAGTTGGGAAAGTGTCCAGCTCAAATATAGGTCTTCCCCAGGTGTTGATAGCCAGTGTCACACAGAAGACTCCAATGATATTCATCACTATTCCACATTTAACCTGTGAGGACAAAAGTCCAATCCAACAACAATAGACAAACACCAGCAGAGCAAATAGCATCAAGGCTTATTTGTACATGCACAAGAAAGACATATGATCAAATAAATCACAGAAATAGCCATTGTACCCACAGCCCTATGTTCTTTCTTAGGTGGAACATACCAGGGAACACACTGTGCAAAGCCTTTGAACACTTCGCTATACAACTAGCCTAGAAGCTTTAAGGCGTGTAGGACAAGTTGGTCTCATTAGTTAAAGAACAGCTTCTGCCCTCTTCAAGCCTCCAGTTAGAAAACCAGTAATGTTTGGGTGTTGAGCACAGAACCTGGCACTGTGTGGTCTGGCAGGCAATCAGAGGACCGAGGCAACTGATTGTTACCTTCTGCTTTCAGCTCTAGTGGAAACAAGGCTTCAGCTACACTGCCCAAGCCCCAGAACACTGGAAAGCACTGACTGCATATTTAACCCTTCAGTGTGTAAGAGACTTAGGAGTTGCTTTAAGAGACTTGAGACACTTGTTAGTGTTTAATTTCAATTGGATAAAGGCACTGAAGAGCTTCAGATAAGAGACCAGGCAATTATCATCTTACCATATCGAGGACATGGATGCGGCCATAGGAGAACACGATCGCATTTGGTGGGGTTGCCACGGGCAGCATGAAGGCAAAGGAAGCACTGAGGGTACCAGGCAGCATAATATACAGAGGATGGATCTTGATAGATGTGGCCTGCAATAAAATGGAGACAGTATCACACTGAAGAACGTTTGCAAAACCACAGAGATACACAGGCTCATTTTGTTTCCTGGTATGGTATCACCAGAGTAATTTACAAGCATTGCAGTCTGAAATCCACATCTTGTTAACAACAATTTTGCTTACATTTCCTGCCCCACAATACTTAAAAAGCAATGTCTGATTTTTTCCTGTTGGTTTCCGAGTTTGTTTGGTTTTGTTGTTTGTTTGTTTGGTGTGGTTTGGTTTTGGCGATTTTTTTGTTGGTTTGGTTTTTTTTTTCTCTATGGTATAATTCGGGGTTCTGGTGAAATTTATCCAATTATGTCTTCTTTGACCACAGATCACACTTTTGCCAGGGCAACACAGGGATATGATTATAATTACCAGGCAAAATGCTACATAAACTGTGGGACTCAGAACTTAAGTGCCAATTTAAGTCACTAATAGCTCAGCTATTGGGATAATTTTACTTTGATGAAATAGTCTAGAATAAAGTGGTTGTACTTTCCACATTAAAGAACAAAGTAACCTGGTTTTCCCTTTATGCTACAATTTCAGTTCTGCTCAGAAAAGGCAGTAAAATTTACTAAGTTTTCCTTCATAAGTTTTTTAATGCTCTGGCTTCCTATGGAAAATGACACATTTCTAACAATCAGGCCCACTCTCTGCACTTTAGCATAAAACCATGATGATGAAGGAACCATTCAAAGGGATGAATAGAGTGCTGGATTTTGCTTTGGTTTGGATTTTTTTGTGTGTGCATATTTCTCCAGTTCCGAGATGATGGTTCAAATCCAAATAACCAGAAGTAACTGATGTTTATTGATCTGTATTAAAAAAGTGACTCCCAGTTCACTTTCTCCGGGGCCAAAAGACACACCTTGCAGAGAGCTGGAACTGGCTTCCTTTGCAGAGAGGTTGCCATGGGACAGGCATCCTGAATTGGCTTCTGCCCCAGGAAGCTGGTTCTCAGGCTTCAGGCACATAGGTAGGGCAGGCTGGAGACAGTCTGCCTTCCCACTTTCTTTACTTAGGATGCTATAAACATAGCAACAAACACCAGCTAAAATCACTAAGCATTATGGTATGCTGTCAGATTAACCGTTTCATCACTGGCTTTCAGATTAACGTTGGAGCAACATTCAAGACAATAAATATGATGTTGCTTTGTCACTAGTGACCAGCAGTTTAACTCTGATCTCCAGGCTGATAGGACAACAGGATAGAAATGATCTTACCATGGATGAAAAGACAGGAAGGAAGAGGGTAGCTGTGGCGACATTGCTTGTGCATTCAGTGAAGACAGCTATGACAACCGAAATTACCGTTGCAATGGCCCAGGGTGGGATGGATCCTAGTGGACTCATCTGATGACCCAGCCAAGCTGACAGCCCAGAATTCTGACAAGAAAAAATGTTTTCAGAGAGGCTTAGAATCCCTAGCTCATGAACAGGGAACTAATTCCTACCAAATAATGCTAAATAACTCCTGAATTATATAAACCCTGTCATAAACATAGCCTGGCAACAGTCACTAACAAGGAGCTCAAGAAACCACTGTACACCATTTTGGAAGCTATCTACGCACAGTGATTATCTTCCTGACCTCTTCAGTAGCGGTTTGGTTTGAAACTGAAGATACATATCCTTTAAACAAACCTCAAATAGTTCTGAAAATCTTTATGTTATCTATACTTTTTTTTTTTTTCTTTTTTTTTGTAGCCAGGACTGGGAAGAAATAAAAAAGGTTGCTCTGCTGGTCCATTCAGCCAGGGAAGATCCCAAGCAACCTCTGAGAGGTAAGGTAAATGGAAGAAACTTGTTCAGAGCACACAAGTTCCTGAAAAAGAGACACAAATATTTACTCCTCCTCCCAATTTTTTCTAATTTGGATGTGCCTCCAGGTCTGAACATCTCTGCTGGGTTTGGCTTTGGGTGAGTGCCCCGTAATACAGGACTAGATAACAAAGCAGGGAAGTTTGCCTTTGAGTCAGAATAAAACAGATGTCAGGACATACTGCGCTTGCATCAGCCAAAGCAAAACCTCCTCCCAGCAGCAGCACAATGTTCCAGGGCATCTTCCTCTGAATCACACTCCAGTCTAGCAGTGGGGATGATAAAAATGGCTTTGTATCTGAAGTAAGAAATGAAAAGCAGAACATGTTTTAGGAGAGTGAAGACATTTTGTCTTCTCTTTGATAAGATACTAGGGAAAGACCCAACAGGCAGATGCATGGGGTAAGGGTAATAACATGGGTAGGGACCATATATGTTTCTGCCATGTTAGCTGGAGCTGGCTACCTGTTTCACAATGTTACAATTCCTCTTTTAAATACCTTCTTCAGTCTGTTCTGGGTCAGATGTGCTTGGATTACAGCATATGAATTTGGGTTTATTAGAAGGCAGGATAAACAGTAGCAGGGCAACAAACACAGCAGGAGCAGAATCTGTGATATACCTAAAGAAAAAAAGAGAATATAGCTTAGAAAACAGGCAACTTTCTCCTAGAAGATGGTTGCCTTCCAGCAGTCTTTCTCATACTGTTTGGGGCTTATACATTAACAATATGGATCACTAGCTCAGGACTGAGGTCTCTCAGACCTACCACAACACAAACACAGTAATAAAAGAAACTAGTTACAATAGACATTAATAACCAGAGTCACAGATGACAACAGCTCCTGGGACCAGGGTTCCTTCCCTGTGATGAACCTAAGATTCAACAGTTATATCTCAAAGATGTGTAAAGAAATGGCCAGAATGATCATCCCATTGTGCATTTTATGTTCTTAATATGACACAGGAATTATGCAAAGAAGCCATTCAAAGCAACATATCAATCCCCCAGTGAGTTCTAAGCAATTGTTTTGAGGTGGTATTGCCAAATATGCAAATGATACTGCAACCAATTAGGGATGAAACAAAACACTAACGTGTACACCGGTGCAACTCATAGATTCATAGATTCATAGATATTAGGGGTTGGAAGACTGAGACAGGCATTACAGAGTTTCCTCTCCCTTTGGAGACTGAGACAAGCATTACAGACTTTCCTCTCCCTTCAGGAGGCTCAACTTGCCCCACATCCCAATCTTCAGCCATTGCAGTACACGCTGCCCAACAATAGATCATTTGGTGATCACACACAAGTGACAGAATCAAGCTCAGCAAACGTGAATTCAGAGGTCAGCACGAATGACCTCTCACTCCAAACAGCAGGTAAGAACTTGGGAATCTGACTCACAGACAAGAGGGTACAGGATGAAAATAAAACTGAAGACTTACTTTTCTCCTCTTGGGAAAAGCGTGGAGGCCCAGCCTTTTACAAAGCCTGGGTGCCTGGAAAACCACAAAAGAACCAGCAAAACAAACAGGAGGAGGACATTTAATTCGGCATAAGAGATGGGGCCTAATTTCTTCATTTCTGCCTTCAGCACTTCGTATGCATTTTTTTCTTTGGCAGATCTCTCTGCCCCACAGCCCCAGCTTTTTTTAAAGCTTTAAGAAAAAGGGAGAAGAAAAATACTGTGAGTATTAACATATTAGAGGGATTTAACATGCTTGCCACTCTGAAGTTGTCACTCCTGGGTACAGACACAGACTACAGCAGAGGCCAGGAACAAAGAAGTGACAACAGTGTTGAAGTATTTCATGGGGACATGCCAGTTCTCACAGAATAATGGAGTCTGTGAATGGATGTGAGTGTCTGTCCAATTTGGAGCAACCTGGGATGAAAAACTCAAGTTTTGAATCAAGAGTTGCAAAACAAACATGCCAGATCTCTTAGGGCTGAAATTCAGGGAAGTGAGATTGAAAACTCTAAGGGCAATTTTGTCTGAACAATAAGAATATATAAAGCTTTTGCCTTAGTGCAACTCCCATGAGAACAAGTTTCCAGACCTCAAAAGCTGCTGTGAAATGCAACTGCTCACTGTTACAAAACTAGTAACCTGTCAGTTCATTTATCTGGATTTCTCAGTAAACTGATCTGCATTAGCTGACGGGTTTTCAAAAAGTCATGTAGTTAAATACTCACTTGAGTCCTATGAAGAAGCACTGTAACCAAAGCCAAGCTAGTACCAACATCACAATCATGTTTGGGAATGCAAACCCAAACCAGGAAGCAAAGTTTACAATATCATTATTGTTGGGGTATAACCTGAAAAGGAAAAGTACTTCCTGTATGAATGTCAAAACATTTAGCAATCTACTCTCCCTTTAACACGTGCTAGTGACAGCTCTACAAGTAAATCTAGGGCAACATTACAAGTAATCATAGGCAATATCCATAGCCTAACTCAATTCACTAGGAAGGCAGCCTGGATTTCAGAGCTGAACTAAATGATCCTCAGTTTTCCCTGTACTTTATGTTAATGCTTATAGGAGCTCATGAGGACATTTTAGGTTTCAGTAAGACAAGCACTGCTGAAAGATCTTCCACACATTCTAGGTACCTTCATTTCCAACTTTGCCTGCTCATTTATTCCAAGACAGGACAGTCTTTCTTCATCCCCATTCATTCTAGTGAGAGGGCAAGAACATATTTTCTGAAATTAACAGCTGCACTTCTGCTCACTTCAGTAGAAAACAAAGCTGCTAGTTGAAAGAATGAGGCAAGTGTTTTATGAACAGCCATTTTTATTCTTCCCCCCAGTAATGACTGGAGGAAAAAAATAGCAAATTTCCAGCTGTGTGTTAAAACCAACAAATAATATGGCAGCTGAGGCTGAAGTACTCCCAACAGAAGGAAGCAATGTTGAGAGACTGTTGTGGAGTCTGCAAAATTTCCACTAATGATTAGGTTGCATTTAAATTAATTCCCAGACTCAGTTTGGCAAACAGAATATTTTGTGGATAACTCCTTTCCTCTACTACAGTATCTGTACTGTTTCCACAGCCACAGCATGAAGCAATAATATTGTAGAATATTAATATATTCTCAGCTCTCTTTATTGTGCTTATGGGAAGAGCTCATCATACATTCTTCTGATGCCCTTCACTGTATTTCCTCTGCTTTTCAGTTTAAAAAGAGGAGGCAGAAGAACCAGTATCTCATGATCAACCAGCTGTCTCTTGATTATCAGCAAATATTTCCATGTTTCTCAGGAGAGCTATAACACCAGCACATAGCTGCCTAGAAAAGGCTGGAGCAAAATAACACAGCCCACCACTTCATACACATTGCTCACTCTCAGTTGGTCAGCTGGGGTTATTGCTTACAGTTTGCAACTGACAGTGTCATCTGACTAGTCAGTTGGTATAGAAACAGTAAAATAGTGAAAGTAGAAGAAACAGTGAGAATGACTTACTGATTCATCTGGCCTTTCAACACCATGTTTGGCCCTGTTCCAGTGAGTGTTGCAGTTCCTCCAATGCTGGCAGCATAACACACACAAAGTGTCATTCCCTTACATACACGCCTTCTCATTTTCATTTCCTCAGAAGATCTGGGGTCATCAGGGACTTGTCCATTGCTTACAACTGGAAACAAAGAACATCACTTGCCTTGGGTACAGTTAGGAAGGCAGAGAGTTCACGATAGGGTCTGCAGGCACAGTGCTTCCAGTTTGTGTATGACATTTAATTTAAAAAATCATAGATATGTCCCTAAATACTTTGGATTCATGTTCATGTGGATCTGAAGAGACAATCTGGGTCTACATGATCCCAGGATACTATTGTCCACATTGGTGCCACAGTTTCTCAGCAGTAATTTCCCTGTAAAAGAAAGGCTTACCACCAGACAGATATGGTAGTCACTGGAACCATTCCAATACCACAATAAGAACCTAACTAGCTTTAACAGCTGTGAATATGGGCAGAAAGAACAACACCCAAAACCAAATTCTTGCTTGACATAACTGTTAAGTTCTGTATGTTATGTCAATTGACACCAACCATGAAATTTTGCTGCTGGATTCATTGTTCTCTCAGGTTGTCATCTTGAAAACTGACTGGACTAATGGAGGACAATGAATTGATAACAATTGCAACAAAATCAGAAATACTACAGGGTATTCTTTGCACACATTTATTACCTTCACTGCACATTAAAATAAATTAGGCAGCAAAGTCAAGTGGATCCTTGTAAGTGGAAATAGTGGGAGCATGACCCATCATGAAGGGAAGAACTTAATGATCTGCATGGGATGCAGCACTAAGCATAATAGCAGCCACCAAATTGGAAGCCATTTTGTAAAATATCAATGTCAGGCATTTAGGGATTTTCAGTCAGGTTACCATACTCTTTCCTTGGAAAAGGTACAGAGAACTCCTTCTAGGTCAGGGAGCTCTGAGCATTGCAATTCCAGCAGAATAGACTCACAGCTGAACAGGTCCTTACCATGCACTGAAGTGGGATCTGATTCATTCTTTTCCTCCAGCTCAATCACTGTATTTGTTTGCCCAGCTGCTTGTTCCATCATGGTCAAATCATACTCTGTGTTGTCCATTTGATCCAGAACAGCCTGAACAATGGGAACCATCATAGCAGTGGTGGCTGTGTTACTTATCCACATGGACAGGAAGGCAGTGACTGTCATAAATCCCAGCATGAGGCTAAAAAGAGAGAAAAAGGCAGAGGAGTAAGGAGTAAAGAAAACAGATGCTGCTAGGCTTTGTAGTCACTGTCATTTTAAAAGTAGAGCCCAGACAGGGATGTGTGTAGCATCCAGTAACATAAAGCACTGCCAGATTCCCTGCTAGAACAGCCCAGACACCTTCACCCAGGAAGCCATTTAGCCATTTAGCTTTGTAGTCTGCACATGATTAAGCCTGTCATTATTCCATCCCCAGTGGAAAGCATCTCCAGTTTAGCCAGATGCTAGTTTTGATTAAAGGACAAATAAACTATTCCTGCTGACAGACTTCACCTCTGGAAACTGTGCAAGTGCAGCTAAAGAGGTTCTTGAAGGTTCCCTTCTCTGCTGACTGTTAAACACTGTCCCTAGGCCTCTTCTAAATTGATAGAGGGAAGGAAAAAGGAAGGTAATACTCTTACAGTGCAGGTTTCACCCCAAGAATAAGCAGGACTCTCAGTGCAATCCTTTTGTGAAGATTCCAGTGTTCAACAGAAATGGCAACAATCAGCCCTCCAACGAAGAGCATGGTTGTGTCGTTTAGGTACTGCAAGCACACCTGAAAGACAAGGGAAGCTTGGCCAGAGGCCCAAGTGTTGGCTCTGGCTAGCTGACTAGCACGTTTAGCCCTCCGTCCTCTCACAGCCATTTGCTGCACCAGACCCCATTGTGACATTGGCAGAAAGGGCAGTTGCAGCCTCACAGCTACCTGAAAGCTTGCTGAACCCTTGATCCCCTTTCTAAGTGCTGGGCTGTCTAATGCAAGGCTCTTTGTGCATCATGAACCGTCTTTTTTGATCATCAGGATTTAATAAGTACAAAATGACAGAAATTTCCTAAAATATTGTTAGAGGCTCAAAGTATTGTGTAGGTACTAGAAATGCTGTGCTCCAAAACGGACTTCTCAGCACCTTCAGCAGCCACAGCTGTCCTGACCAGCTTGTTGGCCAGTAGTGAACCTGGGCTACAGTACCTAGCTACAGTAGCACAAACAGCCAGAATGAGCTTTGGAGGGGACACCGTGTACTTGCTGGCATCATGCTGCCTACTCTGTCACAAGTCTGTCTCTTGCATTTCGAAATCTCCCAGAGGATATATCAGCACTGCTCCCTCATGGGAAGGGTTATGAACACAAAAGCTGCTGGAACTAGGGTGATGCTCTTCAGCAGGATCCACCCCCTGAAATGGACCTTCACCTCTACCACCTCGTCCCCCAAACCCCACACAATTTTGGCAATGTGTATTCAGTTCAGCATCTTCCCATCCAGGAACCCTGAACACAGCTCAACATGTTCAACACCAGCACCACAGAACTGGAGCACCTCCCTATCACAGTTTGCTAAATATTGATGGGGGATCAGAACAATGGATATCCCTGTATCAGATCTGGATTGAGCAAATTCCTTACTGATTTAGAGCTCTGAACTTCAAGAAGAGGGAAAAACACCACAGGAATGAGGGAGGTAATAGCCAGTGGGATTACTTCAGTGCACCAGTACACAGCCATGATGATGATGATATAAGCACATCTGGCCTCCTGCAATATAATAAAAGACACATTTAAACATAGAAAACTATTCTTAAAGGTAAGAAACACACTGATAGTTCTTATACAGGGCCCAAACACTCCATTGTCTGTAGCTTAACAAGTTATGCTGAAATAGGTAGCAGAGACATGAGGACTTAAACTTCTTTTAAACCTTTTTTACTGAAGTCACTTGCATAAAGAACTTTTTGACCAGTGTTTGTTCTAATGCACCCCCACAAAATGCTGGGTGTGAGAAAAACAAACCTTCCACAACTAGGTAATGACACAGTTTACAGTGTGCAATTACCTCTTGGCAGTGAGGTAAGTGGATTTCATATCCAGGAGCCAAGATTTTTTAATAGTGTTTGTAGATTTGGGTGTTTCTATTTTGATTTGATTATTTTTAAATGATGGCCAACTTTCCCAGTGTGGATTATTAGTTTGTCTGAAAGTCACCAGTTTTTGACATGTCCACTAACACACCTGAGCCCAGAAACTGTATCACTGAATAATTTTAAAGTGCTTAACTTTTTAAAGTAACTCTTAAAGTAAAACTTTTTTACCTTTATTTTTGGTGACCAAGTATGTTAGAGGTATTTAACTTCTCAAATCATACTGTGCCTGCCTACTAAGGGGATTCTCTACATTAATAACATGGTAACATGTCATTTTATACTGTTAATTGGGCACTTATGTCATCTAGCCGTCATTGGTTTGTGCTTTCAAAATTACCAGGAGAAGCAAGCATTCATTAACCAACAGTAAACTGTACTTTAAAGCTTGAGCCAGTGTTCTGGAGCTCAGAATTCGCTCATATTTAAAACAGGCGTTTACAGGATTTTATTCTAATACAACAAATGGGACTTTATTGCAAAAATAAATGGGTGTTACAGTGACATTTAAAAATTGCTGTAAGGTGGTATTTATAAATAGAGGTGTGTTCTTCATTTTGTTGAGAAGCTTAAGAATCAAAAAACAGCTTTTGTAAGTATTTGGGTTTTTTTATTATTTTCTTTAGGTTTCCAGATTAATTGAAGCACAAGTTGGATTTTTTTTAAAAAAATCTTTCTTCAGAGACTAGAAGTTGTGTCACACAGATGCTTTTTAAATCTCTTCTCTTAATAAATATGATGTGAGCACATGATAAAATTTATGCAGTGCCACAGTAACCATGTGCTAGAACTAACTGGTTAATCTGTTGTCAGTATGAAAGACAGATAAACAACCCTAAGTGAGTAAAATACACAATACAGAAGAAACTCTGGTTTTGTAGAGTGGATAGTAAATAATTTATGTGAAGTTCAAAAATACAAACCTGCTTATAAATTAACTCCAACAACCACAGCCAATTCAAACAACCAAAGATTTGGAATTAAATATATACCTATACTGATATTTATCTGAGAGTCAAGGGAACAGTCACAGAATGTTTTTTTGGTGTCTCTGTACAGTTGACAGGAAACACAGGGATTTGCCTTCTGACTGAGAGCTGGAAAAGCAGGCACTGACAGAAATGTTACTCTCCCATTGCAAAATACTGTAATTTCCCAGATTAGACTGATGACACAATATCCTACAAATACTGAAAAAATGAAGATATACTTTTTTGTGTGTGTGTTTAAAATTAACTTTCCTAGTATTGATCTAAGTAGTGTCTAACAGTCAAGAATTCCTCTTTCTATAAAGCACCAGCATTCAACTGAAAGGCAGGGTTGATATTGCTTAGTTAACAGAATAGCTGACAAATTAATTTCTAAATATGCATGACATTTTCCTGTACTTTAAAACACACTGGGCAACACAGGTCACTCAGAAGACTGTTTTTAGCATTAGAATAGACTCTGAAGCTCTGTTAGGCTAAAATGCTGTAAACTCATTTTCTCAAGAAGACTACGAGGCATTAGAAAACGAACTCTTCACTGTGTTATTCCAGTTTTACGGTGGTATGACTCCGCTGAAAGCAAAGGACTTGTGCCATCACTGGCGTAAGATGGATGGGAATTGGAGGGTATTGCATTTGAAAGCCTGTTAGATCCCTCTATAACATGAATGTGCAGCTCCCAGCTGCACCACTGATGAAGTTCCTTAAAGTACCTCAGCAGCAGAGTGAGCTGGAGAACCCAGAGGTCCTGTCTTTCAGTCCACTGCCATCATGACTACATAACGCAAGACACAATTCTGAACGTGCTGGCCATTTATCTATGTGTTTATGTTTTGCTCAAATAGGATTGCATCTAATTTGCAGGATGGATTTGGTCCATGGGAGCCCCAGCTGCTGGCAGTGACACAACCCTTAGGATGAACAGAGACTGGCATATAGTGCTTGGCTCCCTCTTCAAGTTCAGCTGCTGAGCACCACCTCCTGAAGATGGTTTGGGAGTGAAAGCTGCACCGTGCATTCCTGAGGTCTGGGACCGAGCAGCTACCTGAGCTGCACAGAAATGCTTCAGGGACGATGTGGCATGAAGGTTCTGCTTCAGCTGGCAAAGGAAATGCTGTGGTGAGGGTGGACGGGGGGGACAGTGTCTGGAGCATGGTGGGCAAGTCGTCTGGGTGTCCAGAAGTCTGGGCAGGACCCTGTATGTCTGTCTGGGACAGGGGCTCTTAGGCAGCAGGACCGAGTCCGCAGGATCGGGGGGGCAGGCTAGGGGGCAGCAGGGCCCAGACCTGGTGCGGAAGGTAGAGGGGTGGGCTCCTGGGGGGTAGCAGGGCCAGACAGGGTGGCTGTTCCTCCCGTGCGCCCCACAGGCACTTACCCGCGTCGGCACCGCGACCGGCAGAGGCAGCAGCAGCAGCGGCGTGAGGAAGAGGGTGGCGAAGGACCGGTACCTCAGCAGGGACCGCCAGCACGTCGGAGCCGTCGGAGCCATCTTCTGTTGCGATACACGGTCAGGGTGCGGGCAGCAGCTGTGATCTCTTAAGTAACGGGCGGGGGGCGACACGACCCGCTCCCGCCCTGCCGGGACCCCGGCTGCTCCCGCCCTGCCGAGGGCCGGCCGCTCACGCCCTGCCGGGACACCGGCCGCTCCCGCCCCGTCGGGGGCCGGGCCGCCGAGCAGCGGTGCCTGCACAGAGAAGGAGCGGGGAGCCGCGGGAGAGCCGCCGGTCTGGAGCCAGCCCCGCGCCCCTGCCCCGCAAACCTGCGGCCGCTGCCCCTCTGCTTCCCTCCCTCCGTCCCTGCCCACGGGCGGCAGCGACAGCCCCGGAGGACGCGGTGCCCGCAGCCCCTGCCCGACACCTGGGACACGTCCAGTGCCTGACCCCGGCCAAGCCAGAATCCGCCGTCCCCCTCCAGATTATATGCAGGGATCAAAGCACTGTCACAGCTTTTCTGGGTGCTGGCCTTTCAGGAGGTGCTGATACCCAAGGGAGGATCATCTCTCACCCATTTACACAGGGGTGAAGGGCTGAGCTCCTTTAGGGAGATGGAGAGTTAAACCCACAGTAGGTGTCTCCCCCAAACAAAGGTCTGTGCAGGCATGCATGGCTGTGCCTCACTGCCTATTATTATTTTGTGAAGAGATTCTTTGCCTGCAATCTGGGTTAAAAGTAACTCAGAAAGGTTAACTTGAAAGGTTATTTTTAATGTTAATTTCAGTATTCTGGCCTACAGTCTAGACACAGAATCAGAAGTGATGGCGCTACTGAAAAGGTGTCAAACACTATCAAGACAGCAGAAAGGAACAACTAGAGGGACTGGAATCTGAGACCAGACAAATAATTTGCTGATATTTAAAGTTCTGCTTCTGGGATTTCAACAGTCACCTGAAATTGAAGGCAGCATAAATCATATCCTGAGAATTGGATCCTGCAGTCTTTTAATACAGTCTTAACCAAGAAATTATTCACAGAAATAAAGAATTTCAGATTCTACATTAAGTAATGAGGGAGCTCTGACTGTTTGTCCTCTGCTGACCAGAGGAACTTGAGTGACAGAAGTTCAAAACAAGACACTCCAATGTTACTGTTCTGTTTGTAAAAGCAGTGAATGTCCACGAAGGAAAATAGTAGCCAACCGGATCTGGAGGGATTCCAAATCTTCAAACCTTTAGCAGCAGTCCCCCTGGGTAACTTACCAACACAGAGGAAGCTTCACACCAGCGCAGAGCCTATCAGAAAGTGGGGAGTCAGCCAAAGCTTGCATTCCTGTGGCCAGTCTCCAATGAAAAAACTGTCCCTAGTCAACAAAGAAAAAGGACTACAAGCACTTAAATAAGAAAATGCAAAGAGTTAACTCTCAAGGAGTTGTACTAAGGTTCACTTTGATAGACCAGTGCAAATATGATTTGCTGCCTTCATGTTTAAATGAAAAAACAATACAAAAAAGAGAAAATAAGGAGAAAGGCCATGAACATTTGTTGATAGCTTTAGATGGAATAATGCTGTGAAAGGAGACTTGTGTGTTGTACCTGAGACCAGGGACTCCTGTGGACAGTTCAATTAGCCAAACCATGCCTCGGTGTCCTCTTTTGACAAATACAGAAAAGGGAACCACTATTTCCTTATTGTGCAGAATTATGACAAACTTGCCTTCAGTGTGCCATGCAGAGTGCATTCTATGATCTGGAACCAAAAAAAACCCCAACAAAACAAAACAAACAAACAAAACAAAACAAAACAAAAAAAACAAAAAAAAAACCAACCAAACCCCCAAAAAAACCCAACAAAAAAACAAAACAAAACAAAACCCAAAACAAACCAGAAAAGAACAAGCATCTGAAAACCAGGAAATCAGATGGAAAGATTATGGAGTACCCTCTTCTTCTGTTCATATAGCAACTGCCGAGCAGAACGGTGCAACTTTGGGTGGAGAAGGGGACAGATGTGACAAACACAGCGTTCTCTAGAGTTCTTAGGAACAGCTGACTTGGGGCAGGGATGAGGAGATGGTGCAAGATTTCCAAGATATTACAGAGCAGAAAGGAAGGAGGAAGACAGGGATGTGTCAATCAAGACCAGCAAGTACCTGGCCCTTAAATACCCACTTCCCACTTTTTTTCAGTGGTCCAGTTGAACAAGATAGCAAGATTTGGGAACAACACTGAGTCCAGATTTGAAAGAAAGCATGTCTAAATCTCCTGTATCTGAGCATGCTTTTATCTAAGATCCAATCCCCACACTAAACAACTTTTCATCAAGGAAGTCCAGCACTGATAAAGTGAGTTCAGAAATCTATATAAAGGCATTCCTAGCACTTTAGCTAAATCAAAGGCTGGGAAAAATATTAAGCATGAGCATGGAAATTAGGAACTTTTATTTCTTTACATTTTGCAAAAGTAGGCTTCTTTTTGAGAGGTTTGCTTCAAGAAGAGAGCAGGTTGTTTTGTTTGAGTGTGTTTGAAAAGTTTGTTCATTAAGAATGTCTGTGCTCACTCTTCTGAGAAGAAATCTAAATTGGTGCCAACTACAGTTTCCCTAGACGTCTGCTAGGAATTCAGCTAAAGACAAGCAGAGCAGCTACCTGTTGCAGAGCAGCAAGGACAAAGTGTGACACTGAACTGAACCTGTGATCTTTAAAGGTAAATTCTGACTTCATTACCCACTTGTTACCTGCCCTACCAGAGCACACTTCATATTTAAGATACCTCAATCACTATTTTATAAGCCATTGGAGATTTACTTGTGTCAGTTCATGCTCTACTGTAAGAACCAGGAGGCCAATAAGTTAACTAAATCCAGATGTTAGAACCACATATTCACATATTACTGCAAACAGCAACAGAAAAGTACTGAGTGGGGACGAGAGAAGACAGCTCTTTTCAGATCAGGAGGTGGAAAAGCTGTGCAAGGCACAGTCGAGATGTAGGAGGGGCAGAGCATGATTGGATGAAATAGAGGAAGAGAGTAGTTTGTAATGCAGGCCAAGGCTGGGCACTGCTCTCTAAGGGATCACCATGCATCAACCAAGAGAAGCACAGAGGAACGTGTTCAATTTGGCAAGTTCCCAGTGTCCCTCAGTGTATGCTTATAACTCAGATGCATTTGGCACTGCCTGTATATGAGAGTGCTGCAGGAATGGCAGCTCTTTCATATAATTTGCCTGTGAGCTTCCTCTTCACTGTGCCAAGGAGAAGGCAGACAAAGCTTTGGCTGCCTGCTTTACAGAACTGGTCTGACAGCCGGGCAAAAGGAAGATGCAGAGAGCCCATCGTTCTTGCAAAACCTCCAGTGGGAGTTTTAGATGGTTCAAAGAGAGCATTCAAACGAAAACTACCCACAGCCTGAAATTCAGCTCATGTTAATTGAGCATTAACTGCAGGCCTTCAAGAAAAAAGAATCCTTTCCTCCAGTCAGTACTGCTCTGAACTCTGCTCAAGGACCACAGTGGTATTTACAAATATGGATGTGAGGTGTGTGGGTTCAGTCTTTAACTACTGCTTTAAAGACAGGAGGTAAAATTGGTGGTTGATTGCAGACACTGTTTAGAAGTGGGAGATTGTAGCAGCCTTTGGACTAAGTTTTGATGCCCTAACACTGAATAATATGCCAGTCTTGGTAGTAAGTTTCAAATCAGTTTACAAAGGAACTAAAATCTTTGTTTTATAAAGAGTCTTAGGCATGGGTAGTGACATGAAGTGGAACCAGAAGCAGAGTCAGGTCTCTGGTACCTCAATCCTTTTCTCTGCTTACTAGACACCACTGCTTCTATTTGCTGCCCTGCTACTGTAACGAACACAGGTACTTTAAAACTTACCAGGAACCAAGGGTATGATGCAGTAACAGAACCATGGCTAGATATCAGATTCAATTATGTGAGCCACTGCAAAGAGTTACACTCCAAAGTAGGATGCTGTTGAAAACTAGGTATCAAAGTCTGACCTGCATTGTTTGGGTTAACAGAAAGGAAATAGAAATCAAGTCCTCTTGGAAGATAAGAATTCCAAGTAGAAAAAAAAAATGGAAAAGAAAGATTTCAGTTTAGTTTAGGTTGTTCCCAAGAAGCTGCTCTTCTGATCCATCTTACTACAAGCCACTCACCCCAGTTATTCCTGTTACTGACAGATAGGAATGGTCTATGACAAGGAGGTTTTATAGGTAGGAGTTGATTAATTAATTACAGTTATACATATTTTCTACCTCTCATTCGAATGCTATCCAAGCACAAAAGTACAGTTTGCCTGTTTTAAAGCAGTTCTTTTGACCTAGATAACTGCTACTCCCTCTGAGAACAAATGTCTTCACATTCTTTCTTAAGTTATTTTATGTTGCAGGCTGCATGCAACACCCAGAGGTACAAAATGTTTTAGCAAAAATCATTTTAAACGGGAATGGTAAGGCCTATCATACTTGGCACTGAGAAAGAAAAATGAAAACAACCGACCCTGAGACAATCTAGGACTTAGCAGGAAAATAAGTGTCTTCTACCCAGGCTTTTGAAAATCACATTTAAAAACCAACCAGCTCAGGACTTACCTCTATTTGAAGCTTGACTTAAAAAGATGCCTAGAAGAGCTCTTGTACAATACTTCCCTTGCTCTTGAAGGTTTACACAGAATTTAAATGGAGTTACTACCAGCATTCAGAGAAAATCACCGTTCCATTGCATTCCGATTACCCTCCAATCAGCACTTTCCAACTGATCAGTCCACTATGTTGCTTTAGGACTATCTTTCAGCTAAGTTCCCAGTGGACCATCTGATATTTTTCCAAGAAAAGCTTTTGAGACTCTGAACGAACAGTCCTTTCAGTACAATCCCTGTGCCCAACAACTTTCTACATAAAAGCCCTCATTATGAATTTTGAGTCAGTGGGTTTTTTTCAGGCAGTGTGTGTTGCTGATCAGGCTTTCTTGACCTAGAATGGGTATTTCCTGTATAGTTTGCATGAAGCCCTAAAGCACATTCACATACTGTGCAGGCTAATGACTACAAAAGAAAAAAAACAAACAAACAACCACAACAAAACAACAAAACAAAAACAAAAACCCAAAAGAAAATCACATAAAAAACTTTGATTTGGAATTGGCAGCTCCGTAACCTCTCCTTTAGCTGCCATCTCATTAACATATTTGCTCAAAAGCCTTTTCTCTGCTTCATTACATAATTTGTGTTACAAAATCCAGATAAACACTCATTATTCCCAGGTCTAAATAATGGGTTATTGGTCTTCCTTTTTCTTCTTCTTCTTTTATTTTTCCCAGAGAAAAGTGGGGGACAGAAGGAGCTTGTTTAAATGGGAAATGAACCGCACCGATTTCAGAGTAACATCTGGGATATCTGTTGTTATGGCATTACAATGCATTATGCAAATGCTAGTGAATGACTCTTCCCAATAGCCCTGCAAAGCAGAAGAATTCCTATTATTGCCCCATTTTACAGACTAAGACTGTCAGTTTGTATTTTCTGCATCTCCAGCATCTCACTGTTCCACACTGGGCAGGGTCTGTGCATCAGAGAAGAATCATAGAATGTTTAGGGCTGGAAGGGCCCTCCAAAGGGCATCTAGTGCAGCCCCCTGCAGTGAGCAGGGACACCCTCAACTAGCCCAGGCTGCTCAGAGCCTTGGCCAATCTCACCTGGAATAGCTCCAGGGATGGGGCCTCAACCACCTCCCTGGGGAGC
>JAOEGS010008116.1:0-31136 GCA_025447755.1 Corythornis vintsioides
AGACTTGGTCTGGGCCATGCTAAAATTAAAGCACATCTCCAACGGCCATGTCAATTGTCCAATGTCAAGAACAATTTAAGTAACCCATGAAAACGAGACTGACCCAGCTCCCTGTGTGAATAATCTCTGAGACACCCCCCTCATCCCTGGCACTAAACGCCCTTGTCCTTGGCAGGCTGCAGCTCCCCTAGAACCGAGCGCAGCTCAGGACAGCGGCCACCTGGACCCGCCCCGGGACGGATGGATGCGGCGCCCCCACCTGCACAGCGAGGGAAAGGGAGTGAGCCGAGAGGGGGAAGTGTTTCCCAAGGGTGGATTCTCCCTCCTTCCTCCCCTCCCTCCCTGCTCGGCGCCGGGCAGAGGGAGCTCCCGGACTTGCTCGTGTTTTCTCGTGCCCCCGGTGGCAGCTCCGTCGAGCGAACGAGGCCAAGAGAAGCCGATTCCCTTCCGCCGTGTGGGTTTTGTGCGTGGAGCAGGGACAAGGAGCAGCAGACAGCCGGGGTCTCCTGTTTTCCCCCCCCATGGGCCCTCTGCTCCTGCCAGAACCTGCCACTGTCTCGATCGCCTTACGATTCACAGTTGCCTCTTTGCTATACGCACATGTGCACAAGTGTATTAAACAGTTAATCCAAAGGTCTAATTCCCAAGTGTTTTGTACAAGCGTGTGATCAGTTGTGCAAGGCGTGGTTCACCCACCCGCATCAGCTTCCTTCTATCCTAGGAGATCTGGCCCCATTTTCCCAGTGGGATTGGGGTGGAACCTTCTGCTGCATCTGTGCTGGGCTGTCCCTGACAGGGGGAGAGTTGGGTGGGTCCATCCCTGGAACCCCTGGCACTGGGCATCTCAGATGTGGCTCCTGCACCACACGCTGCCTCAGACCCCAGCCAAACCCCCAACAAGGGGTCAGCCCCTAGTGTGTCTGGTGGCTGCAAGATGTCCAAGATAAGCTTAAAGTCCCGTAATGATGTCAAGTGGTGGGGGGGGTTGAGACTTGTTGATTCCTGTTCCCGTGGGAGGCTGGTTCCTGCAGACGTGGGGTAAACCCGAGTGGGCTGAGGGTGGCAGGGGGTGACCGAGCTCTACCGGGGCGCTCCTGGGGAGGCTGTGCAGGGCCGTGGGGCAGATCCTGCCCTTTCCAGACCCAGCTACCCCGCAGCCCGCTCGGGCAGCCGGTGTCCGGCAGTGCCACCGCCCAGGGTACACTCCGGAGGAAGTTCCGTTTCCCTTTAAATGCAAATCCCAGCCCCGGGGCTTCAGGACAAGTGTCCGGCGGGCTCGAGGTGTCTAGGGGGCTCGGGGTCACAGCTGGGTTGTCACCGCGGGTCGAGCCGGAGCCCGGCACAGGTCAGTTCCCACCGCGGGGCTCCGCGAGGGCGGCCGAAGGCTGCGGACAACGAGACTCCCGCAGCCGAAGGGGCTCCCGCAGACTCCATCCCACCGCCGCGAAGGACTCCGCGCTCCGGCGGTGCTCGGGGGTTGCCGGGTCTTCCGTCCGTCCGTCCCCCGCCCGCTCTCGCTGGGGGCAGCCGCGGTCGCTCGGCCCCGGCGTGCGTGGCCGAAATCCTCTTTTCCCGCAGCTCCGGGGAAGACGCCGAGAGCCGAGGCCAGGCCGGCAGCTCCCAGCCGCGGTTCAGCCCCGGTTCGGCTCCGCGGTGCTCCAGCGCAGACGCCGGGATAACGCAGCGTGAGCCGGGCTGCCGGTGCCCGAGGTCCGGCTGCTGCCCGCGGAGCTCCGCTGCGGCTCGGCCGTGGCCGGAACGCGGCCGCGCTGAGGGTCCTGGGGCCCCTCCGCTGCTCCCCAGGCTCCGGGCGCCGCTCGCCGCAGGGACCCCCGGCAGCTCGGGGCGGCCGCGGCCGCTCCGGGGTCGGGAGGCCCCGAGCGGGGAAGGAGCCGCCGAGAGCCGCGTCCGTCCCGCGCCCGGTCCCTTCCCGGAGCCCTTCAAGATGGAGGAGCGGAGGAAGAAGAGGAGCCCCAAGGCCTGCCTGGCACAGCCGCCGCCCGCCGGGGCCCCGCGGCCGCTGCCCCCCAGCAAGAGCACGTCCTTCGCGCTGCCGCTGCCCACCCTGCCCTCGCCCCGGCAGCGCGCCCGGCTCAGGCGGTCAGTGCGGGGGCGGCCGCCGCGGCTCGGAGCTCGTTGCGGGACCGGCCGGTACCAAGTGCCGTGTTCCCGGTGCAGGACCAGCAAGGAGCGGGGGCGAGCGGGCGGCTCGGGGGCGGCGCGGGGGGCTCCGCTGCAGCACAGCTTCCTCACCGACGTCTCCGACGTGTGCGAGATGGAGGGGGGACTGCTCAGCCTCCTCAGCGACTTCCACTCGGGAAAGCTGCAGGCCTTCGGTGAGGGGCTGGGGATGCTGGGAGGGGACGGGGACGGGGACAGGGCTGGTGACGGCTCTGCCCACGGGCACAGGGAAGGAATGTTCCTTCGAGCAGCTGGAGCACGTGCGGGAGATGCAGGAGAAGCTGGCGCTGCTTCACTTCGGCCTCGACGGCTGCGTGGAGGAGCTGCCTGAGGAGCAGAAGAAGGCAGCGGCCGACAGGAACCTGGACCAGCTCCTGTCACACGTGAGTGTCACCCCCACCCCCCTTACCCCCTACCCGGCCCCGCTGCCATGACCGGGAGCCCCTCTCTCCTGCTGGCACCTCAACCGCTGCCTTTGCCCCCGCAGCTGGAGGAGCTCAGCAGCTCCATGTATCCTGAGCCGGGTGCGGGGCGGGGGCCGTGGCAGAGCTGGCGGTGGGAGCGATGGTAGTGACAGTGATGACAGTGGTGGTGGTGGTGGAAACAGTTGAGGCGGTGATGGCAGTGGCGACAATGGCGGTGGTGACCGATGGCGGTGACAGCGGCGGGCGCACCCCGCGGTGCTTTTCCTTGACCGGCGCTCAGTCAGAAGCTTCACCTGGCCGAGAGTCCCGACCCCGAGGACGCGGCCGCCTGACCCTGCGCCCGGCCCGCCCGGGGGGGAGGCGGCGGCCACCGGGAGCCCCGCACCGGGGCCTCCCCCCCGCGGAAGGGCCGAAGGAGGCGACACCGACCGCGCAGCAAGGGGACGGAGCGGGCCTGGCCGGGCCCTCCGAGCTCAACACCGACACCTCCCGCCCCGGCCCCGCCGCTGCCATGCGGGGGGTACCCGCGGCAACGGGCGGTGCGCGCTCCCGGGTGATGTCATCAACCGGCGCTCCGGTGCCCGGGCCATGGCGGCGGGGCCGGCGCTGCGGGAGGAGGCGGAGGGATGGCGGCGACTGCTCCGCGCCGTGACCCGCCTGCAGGTGGGGGCCAGCCCGGGACACCAGGGTGGGTGGGGGCCCGTGGGAGGACGCGGGTGGGGCTGCGCAGCTGGGCGGCGGTTCCCGTTGGGGGCTCTCGGTGGGGGGGGTCTCCGTTGCAACCGGCGCCGCCTCGTTAAACGCAGCCTTGGTTCCCGGCACGGGATGCGTGGGGAGGCGGAGAAGGGGGTCCGGGGGTGGGGAGGGGCCGGGACTCTGCCCGGGTCCAGCGGCACCCCCCGCCCCCCGTGCCCGCAGGCCTGTGTCAGGGGCTACCTGCTGCGGAAGCGCTTCCAGAGCCTGCGAGCGGAGTACGAGGCGGTGGTGCTGGAGATCGAGGGCGACCTGAGCCGGCTGGAGTGGAGGGGACAGTTCCTACCGCGGCCCGTCTTTATCACCAAGGTCTGTGTGTGGGGACGGGCTGGGGCTTCTGCAGCTCTGTCCTGGGGCAGCAGGTCCGTGTGGGTGCTGAGGGCTGGTGGGCTGGGCACACGGTGCTTTTGCAGCAGAATCCCAGGAACTCGGGATTTCTGCTGAATTTGAAACAGTAATGACCCATCCCTGCCTGGGAGACTTCCCCGAGATCCCTTCCTCTGGGTGAAGCTCAGCCACCAGTCACACGACAGGTGACTCCCCGGGCACCCCCCTGACACGGTCACACTGAGGGGCTGGACCTGCTCCCACGAGTTTCACTGATTCTGGAAGGAAAGGGCTTTAGGAAGTCCAGGGTGGCTCAAAGCAGAGTTGGTGTCTTGTCAAGAGCGCTGCTGTCCCGCCCCAGAGCCCCTCTCCCACCCCAGAGCCACTTCTCAGATCTTTATGTTCCCTTTTTCTGCCCCTTCAGCTGCCACCGCCACAGGGGAAGTGCCCAGGCCCACAGGAGGCTGTGCCAGGGGATGAGACCAGCACAGAAGAGCCCCTGGAAGAGCTGAACACCCCTGAACCCCAGAGGGACGAGGGCTGTGGCACCGTGACACCTGCAGCCCAGCCACTGGGCCAGGAGCCGAGCTCAGCGGGTGAAGATGATGCCAAGGGCTCCCCAGATCCCGGCAGCGAGAAGGGGTGCAGTGCCCAGGCAGAGGGCCAGGAGGGGCAGGAGGAGAGCAGCGTGCCCGTGTGGGACAGCACTGTCCCAGAGGAAGAGTTCCTCAAAGCCAGCCTAGGTGAGACTGGAACTGGTGTTTTCCCCTTGGTGTGAGAGATCCAGTGAGCTTGGGGGGTCTTGGAGAGGTCAGAAGCACTGGGTGCAGAGGGTGACACCTGCAGCTGTGTTCTAATAACAGGTTGTCTTTCCATTTCTTTGCAGAAATTCCCCTAGAGGACATAAAGGAGCTTCCCCGAAGCCGCTCTGGTCTCCAGGCCTACAGAACTCACCTGGTGATGGAGCTGCTGTGGCTGGAACAAGCTATTGCCAGCCGTGAAAACGTAAGGGCCTGAGCCAGCCTCTCCCAAACCAGTGGGTCAGACCAGTGCCTGTGGGTGCCAGCTGTGGTGGGACTGGGGTTGGATGGTGACAGTTGAGTTTCCTCAGGGCTGGTGGTGCTCTGTGTGTTCAGACAGTAACACTCGGTGCTCTTTCTCCTGCAGTACTTGAAGCTGAAGCAGACTCTGGGGACTCCTGACCCGTAGGAGCTGTTCCTGGGCACTGGTGGCACTGGTGTTGGTGTGGGGGAGCAGTGGAGCTGTGGCACCACCATCGTGACACGACCTCACGGAGAGGAGCAGCTCTGGGAAGCTCCCAGCTCTGTGGGTTGATGGTTTCCACTGCAGATGGATGTGGCAAGAACACCTTTTATTTCTCCTAACTGTGACTGGTGCAAGCAGGGATTGAACACCCCTGGGGGGCCAGGCAGGTGCTTGTGTGTCCAGGAGGGAGTCCCAGTGAGGGCTCCTTCCCCAACAACCCAACTTCTGTTGGCTGAACTGGGCAGTTCTGGGGGAAGATCAAAGCTGGGCAGAGTGTCACTTACAGAAGGCTCTTCCTGAGCAGCTGGGTGCTTGTGCTGGACATAAAATGCCTGAAGGTGCTCTGAACCTGCAGGAACAAGCTCTTCCCAGTCCATGAACTGTGTTTTTGGGTTGGCTCTGGATGTCACAGTTCCCTGGTGTCTGGGTTCTCCAAGCACTCAGGGGGGGCTTTGGGGAGCATCCAATTGAAGTATGGAATTGGGAGGAAAGTTTCCTGACTTTCTGTGCTGTTGGTGGGGAGCAGAGAGGGATGGCAGGTCAGATGTGGCCCCTGGGAGGGGAGGCTTGGTGTCTCCAGAACCTCTGTGTGGCAGAGTCACCCGGACTGGTGCTTGAGGGAGTGAGGAAAGACCTGGGGGGTTGGCACTTTGTACATTGCTCTGGTTTGGGGCCATTTGAGGTCCCTGAGAAAGGGACATCCCGTGGTGTTGGGGTTCCCTACAGTGACCCCGGATCTCCCACGTGACCCCTCTGTGCCAGCTGACTGGACAGTCGCTGTGGAGCAGATGGATCTTCCTGCTCCTGGTGGTGCCAACTTGTCTGTGAATAAAAAGCTTTCCAGAATCTCCTCTGTGGCTCTGGCTCTGTCTTGGTGCTGGGCAGAGCTAAGGGAGGCCATGGCCCTGCTGCGACCTGTGGCTGCCCCTTCGGTGCAAAGGGTGGTGTGTCTGCTGGGGTGGGGATGTTTGCAGGTGGCAGGTGACAGCAAGGGGGTGTGAGCTGCTGCTTTGGAGACACTGGGACTTCTTGTAGCTAATCCAAGCCAGGGGCAGCAGCTGGTGATGAGGGAGCTCACGCTGCTCAGCAGTTGGGGATTGAAGAGCCCTGTGGCTCTGGAGTGGAAAGGTGATCTGCAGGTTGGCTGACGTGGCTTCCAGACATCCCACAACTTCCTCGTGCCAGGCTGGCATCCGTGGAGACAGCCGGTCGCACCGGGCCAGCTTTGGGCTTGGCAGGAGGCTGGACAGAGCTCTCCTCTGCTCGCCGTGCCCAGCAGGACTCTGCTGACCCGCTGGGATGAGCTCCCGAGGCTTCCCCCCGGCCAAGGCCGTGCTGGTGTGTCGCAACGGGGACCCCTTCTCCCCCCCGAGGAGGTTCCTGGTGTCCCAGCGGCGTGTCCGGACCCTGGAGGCTCTCCTGGCCGAGGTGACCGTTGGCACCGGCGCGGCCGTGGCCGTGAGGAGCCTCCGCAGCCACCGCTGGGGCCGCCGTGTGGCGGGGCTGGCGGAGCTGCAGGACGGGGCTCTCTACGTGGCCGTGGGCTCCGAGAAGTTCAAAAAGCTCAAGTGAGTGGCTGGGTCTGGCTCTGGGTTGGGCGAGCGGGGAATGGAGGGGGGTGTGAGTGGGGGCCCAGTCTGACCCTCCCCTGTCAGGACTCAGAAGAAAACACACCGGGGAGGATGTTCTGGGGCAGGATGATGTGATGGGTGCTGCTCTGCCTTCTGGGCACCCTGTTTTGTGGTGAGGGAGGGCTCTGCTGCCCACTGCCCTGGCAGAGCTGATGCTCTTGTCTCCACTGAGAAATACTCTGCTTCTTGTTTCTGCTCCTTCACAAAGTTGAGCTGGTTTGGTTCATCCTGAAATAAGGAGGGTTAAGGAAGGGAGTTTTTTGTGGCATCACCTTGAGGGGTGTGTGAGGTGGATCTGCTGCTTGGTGTGTATGTTTTGTTGCCCCAAAGGTGCTACCTTAAACACAGCCCTTGGAGCCTTGGTCAGTGAGTAACACACAGGAGTCAAGTCCTCTGGTTGTCCTCAGCAGCTCTGTGTTTGGCTGGGAATCTCATAAACCTACCAAACTAATTTAGACTGGAGACCACAAGGTGGGGCACCTGGAGAACCGTTTCAGAAGTGACCCACGTGTCTGGTGGTGATGGACCAAGGCAGAGCAGTTGGTTGTCTCCTTACTGCTCTTTAGGCAGCTGTGACCAAGCTGGTTTGTGGCAACATCAGTTTTGTTCTGGCAGCTATTTTAGTCATGGAAAGAAGGAGCTCCGTGGGACGAGGAAAACTGAGGGTCTGCAGGTGAGTCCCTGAGCTGAGGAGCAGGTGGAGATGTGTGAGAAATGGGAGGGTTGGTGCTGATCACAGAATCATTTGGGTTGGAAGAGACTTTTAAGACCCTCGAGTCCAGCTTTTAACTCGGGATCTGTGCTCAGAGGCTCGCTGGTGATTCAGAGCCTCTCCAGCCTTGGTGTTGCTGACAACAAACCCCACCCAGCAACTGGGCTGGTGGTGTCCTGGGGCCAGCAGCTCCTGATGGAGAGAGGGAACAGCCCTGGGAGGCTGGATGCTGTCACTGTTCCCGACTGAACTTGGTCTCTTGTTCTCCAGCTGCCCCCCTGGCAGGCAATGGTCCTGGGGCCACGGCAGACACCAGCCCGCACCATTCAGTAAGTGCCTCTGGGTTTTCTGCTTGGAGGGTCTCAGGGAATGTTTTCAGAGGCTGGGGGAGGGAATTTCTCCACGAGATCCTGGGGATGCTGACCCATGGGGACAACTCCCAGCTTCTAGCAGAAGTATTTGGTGTAAATATTTGCACCAGTGGCTGGTTTGGGTTTTTTTCCTCCCACCACTTTGCACAGTTCAGAAATACCAGCTCATAGCACCACAGAATCACTGTGGTTGGAAAAGAACAGAATCCCTATGATTGGAAAAGACCTTGAGGATCAAGTCCACCCATTCTAACCCCACCAGGCCCACGACTCTACCATACCCTTCAGCACCATGTCTGGGTGGCTTTCAAACACACCCAGGGGCTTGCAGAGTCCCTTTTAGGTTGTAAAAGCCCTTCCAGATCAACCAACGCAACCCTAAACCCAGCACTGCCAGGTCCACCACCACCCTCCCGTGCTCTGGGTTGTTTCCACCGCAGTGTTTTCCGCAACGGGGATTTGCTGAGCCCTCCTTTCCCAGTGCCTGTCTCCCAGGAGCCCCCGCCGTGGGCCGTGCTGCTGGCCACGCTGAGCGCCAAGGCGGCGCTGCCCGGCGGAGCCGTTCACAGGTGGGCATCACCCCGGGCTCTGCTGCCTCCCCCCTCCCTAGGGACAGGGCAGCAGCAGCTGGGATCAGGCCCCGGGATGGGCAGCTCAGGCAGCCACTTGTGGTTCCCTTCTGCAAATTCATTGGCTTGTCAGGTTTTTTTCCATCTGGACGCCCCAGTGTCCTGGGTGCTCTGTGGGGGGAGCTGGTGGGGGTGGTGCTCTGGTGAAGAAGCAAACAGCAAAGCATGGCATGAAAAGGGGTTTATGGCTGGAGGGAGGAGCTTTTATCCAACAACTACAGCCTGTCTTCTCCTCACACCTCCAATTAATTACACCCAGGGGGTTTGCTGCTTCCCACTCATCACCAGGTGTAATATTTTATGTGTTTCCTGGAGAGACCCTCTCTGATCTGTCTCAACCCTCTTCGCCCCTTGCACTTGTTCAACTGCTTCCACATGGAGGGTTTTTTTGGGCTCTAAACCTTTGTTGTCTCTTCACGGAGGCTCTGCAGGCTGGATGGAACCCCAGTGTCCAGTGGGGAGGAGCTGGTGAACGGCCGGTACTACGTGGCAGTGGGAAATGAGGAGTACAAAAAACTGCCTTACTTCGAGCTGCTGGTGCCCCAGGGTTCTGCACACAGGACACGGGGGTGTGTAGATGTGTTTGAGGGGTTTAAAACATCTCCGTGGTGCTCTTCAGCTAAAGCCACCCCTGTCTTTCAACCCCCCTGTGTGTGCTGCCTGCTTCACAGGAAGTTTTTGGAAGTTTTTAGAAGAACAAAGGTGTTTTCAAAGCTTCCTGTATAAGGTTAAGCCCCTGAAATCCAGAGTTCAGTGCAAGGAAGAGCAGCTGGTTTGGTTGTTTCTCAGTTAAGAGTTGACCAAGCACCAAGCAGCACCTGCCTGCTCGGCTGGGTGTTGAATTCCACAGGGATGTGATCTGTGGAGCTCTGCTGCTCTACCTGCACTGGGAAAAAAAACCCCCCGTGGGCCCCCTGTTATGGGAAAAGGGGAGATGTTGTCCCCCCCACAGCTGATTCCTGCCCCGTGCTGACAATCTGCTGCTGCTCTGTTCCAGGAACCACCCGAACAGCAGGCGCAAGAACAACCTCCAAGGGGTGAGTGGCTGCTTGTGCTCCACTGCTGGCAGCTGCTGCTGTGCAGTCCCCTCCCCAGGCTGTGCTGTGGACACTGACCAGAGCTCCCAGCTGCCTTGGCTACAGCAGCCTGGCTTGCAGAGGAGCTGGAGACAGGGATGTGGCCAGAGCACACCTGAGCTACAGCTCTCTGCCTGAAGAAAAACTCACTGACCTCTTCCATGATGGGCAGGGAGAATTCCTCCTGGAGCTGGGACATCTTTCCTGCTCCCTGTGTGGCAGAAACTACAGATCCAGCAGCTGGGCTGTCCTGGAGTGTCCATGGAAATGTGTTCTGTGTTATCTGCTTTTTAGATCTCTGTTTTCAGTTTGCTGAGCTCTGTGTGCTGGTGACTCTGCTCTTGCTGAGCCACCTCATCAGTGTAGTGACTGTAAAAGGGATGTTCCCTCTACCTGTCTCACTTTAGCACCAACTTAAAGCCCTGGTCAGAGAACAGGGTGTATCAGCTTTGTGCCAGTCAGCAGCAGGGGGCACAGGGGACAGTCAGTGTTTGGGGATTGCCCTGCAGAACCTCTCTTTAGTGACTGTTTTATCAGGAAGAGTGTGATCAACTCTTCCAGGTGGATGCTCACAGGGTGCAGGCCACAGGAGCTGCAAAGAAAGACAAGATCCCAGCTGCCTTTCCACACCTGCAAAGGCAAGGCAGGAGAGCTCACCTGGGAGAGGAAGGATCCATCTTCCAGCCTCAACCTGCCCGTGCAGGACAAAACAGAAGGAACATGCAGCAGTGGCCTGAGCCAGGTAAAGGACTGAGCAGCTTCTCTTCTCATTTTCATCTCCTCCCTTCCCTTTCTCCCCTCTTCCCTTTTCTCCTCACAGAAGCCAGTGTCCACAGCCCCAGAGATCCAAGGAAGGAGCTGCCAGCAGCCCGGGCAGCAGAGGATGAACACCCAGCGCCAGAGGCAGCCGCTGCTCAGGTCTGAGAAGCGATTCTGGGCCCGGTGAGCACAGACCCACGGGCAGTTCCGAGCTCCTGCTCGGGGTCTCCTCCCGTTCTGCACTCGCTTGCAGCTCAGCTCGGGCTGTTCTCTGCTGAGCGGCTCCGCGGTGCCGGGATGACAGTGCCCAGCAGAGGGCCCTGCAGAGGCGGGGGCTGCACCGGGCAGAGCAGCAGCCTCTGGAACAGACCCTGCTTCTGGGAGCTGAGCAACACCTGCATCATGTTTGCAGCCATCAAACCCCTTCCCAACACTACAGCTGTTTTGTTTCTGTCCTCTTAGGAGCTTCTGCCTGATTTAGGTAAAGTCACAGGAATAAAGAGCTCTGGGGTTAACCCCCTGTGTGCCAGGCTTTGTGTTTCCCTCCCTAGTGTTGCTGATGAATGACAAGGGTCACAAAGACTCTGCCTTCTGTGACCTGTCTGGTGTTTTGGAGCAATAGTGTCAGTGCAGAGCAGCCCTCCTTCCCTCGGGGCAGCCCCCCAGGGCTGTTGTTGGGGAGCTGTGAGGCACTCTGCAAGAGCTCACAGCACAACCCTGTGTGGTGAGCTTGGGGTGAGGGCTGTGCTGGGACCTGGTGCTCTGGGTCACAGAAAGGGAGAGTTCCTAAAGAGATTCATTCTGCAGGAAAACTCTCTTGGTCCCAGAATCTCCCTTGGAATGATTTATTAACTGTTTATTATCCCTCCAGTGCTGAACAGGACAATTCCCTCATCCCTGCCATGAAACACCCCCAAGTTCCACAACTCAAGTGGGATGTCCTTGACCCCCACCCTGCTCCAGCCAGGAGCTCAGGGAACACAGGCCACCCTTGGATGGGTTTGGACACCCATGGGTCACAGTGTGGTTTCCCAGGAGGCTGCTGCTGAGCCAGACCCCCTCCAGCCACAGGGGTTACCTTCAAACAGGCTCTCCTGCTTCTCAGGGTCTTGTTCAGGATCCAGCTACACAGAGAGTGACTCCCAGGACAGTCAGCAGCATTCCTGCCACAGCCCCTGTGGAAAAGAGCAGTGACCTGCTGGGAACTCCCAGAGCTCAGCTCTTGTCAGGCAGAGCTGCTCACTGCCAAACAGCTGGTGCTCAGGTAACATGGTAAATGGGACAGTGAAAGTGAAACAACCTGGACCAGGAGAGCTCTGACTGTTGGGAAAAGCCCTTTTTTGTGTCTGGCCAGGGAGAACTGGGCTTGGCCAACAATGCAACTCCTCAGTGTGTTCCATTCCATATTCTCCAGGTCCTGGTGGTTTTAAGCTTTTAAGTTCCCTGCCCTTTTCTGACTTTCTGAGCAATGATACTGTGGGATGTAAGGGAAGAAGGAGGGTGTTGCCATTTCAGGGCTTATGGAACATCCTTTCTCCAGGGTGGGAATATCATTCACTGCTTCTCTTATGGTTGAACATCTTGTTAGGCCAATAAACTCCAGTGGCTCAGCAGAGCCAGTTCTACCTTCAGCTTTACAAGCCCTCCCCACGAGTTTGTTTCACTTCCCTTTCAGGTTCTGTAGCAAGAGCTGCTGTTTAACTAGTTAAAGCCCTTCCATGGTTTCCAGAGGGTAACCCCAGGTATTGAGTCAGCAAATTGAGCAGGAGATGAGGTGAGGAAGTGTTTTAAGTGTAACTTACTCTTGCCACCAATGTCCTCTCCCAGAATCTTCCCAGTCACCAGTGTGACAATCAGAGCCAGGGAGTTACAGAGTGGCACTGCCAGGGACAGATCTGAAATGGAGCAGTTTTAACACAGTTTAAAATGCACCAACATGTGAAGCTCTTGTTCTGGCAGTGATCACTGCAAGCTGCCTGCTTGACGTGTAGCTGAGTGACCAGAGCAGCAGCACTGATCCTCCCCAGACAATGAGAACTGACCTGTGGATGCCAGGGAGAGGTAGAAGAGGAGAGATCCAGCTTGATTGAGCAGAAAAGGCACCATGTACTGTGGGAAGGACACGAGCTGTCAGTTGTTGCACAAACCCCCTGCACACCCCCTGTGAGTGGGCAGCCAAGGAGCCCGACCCACTGTGCCTGGCAGTGGAAATGTGGCACACGGGCCATTCAGCTGCCAGGCACCAGCCACTCAGAAGTCTGACTGTGCTTATTTCATGTAAAATATGAGGGTTAATGACCCAGTGGCTCAAAAAATGACAATTAAATAGCACTGAAGATAAAGAATCCTTTTGCCAGATGGAACGTGTACCAGATTCAGTATCAAATCCAGCAGTGAGCTGCCAGGAACGACCCCCAAAGGCAGTTTGACACCCAGCTGCCCCTCCCCAGGAGCGGCTCTCACCTTGTAGTTGAGTCCCAGGAAGGAGATCTCTGCCAGCAGCTGCCGCAGGCGGCCCCGGCACCGCAGCTCCTCCAGCCCGGCCGCGCCCGCCCGCAGGAACGGCCCCGTGCCCCCCCACAGCACGGCCACCAGCGCCAGCACCGCCGCCTCTCCTGCCCAACAGCCCGGGCTCAGGAGAAGGGCGGGTCTTGGGATCGCCCCCCGTCCCGCTGAGCGCCCGGCCCGGCCGCCATCCCCCCAGAAGGGGCGGCTTTGCCCACCCAGCACTGTTGCCTCCCCCCGGGAGGGCTCTGCTCTGGGGCTGCTGCCACAGCCCCCTCAGGGAAGGCTCCTCACAGAGCCGCTCTCCCTCAGGGGAAGCAGCAGAACCAGCCGAGCCCGAGGCCACGGAGCCCTCAGGGAAGCCCCGGCAGGGGCGCAGCCCGCGGCTCTGTTGCCACCCCCAGGCCTCGCCCTGCCACCTCCCCTCCCTCAGGGCAGGCCCACCACAGCCCACGCCGTGGCTCTGGGAGACAGGAGGGACCCCGGCCTCTCTCTGGCGGGAAGGGCCCCGCGGACCCGGCCGGACTCTCACCCGCGGTCGCCATGGTGACGGTGACGCGCTTCCGGTCTGCACGCCCTCTGCCCCGGAAGTGATCGCCGCGCGCTCCCCGTGCGGCCGCCATGGTGAGAGCGAGGCCGGGGCCGGGGCCGGGTGGGAGCCCCGGTGTGGGAGTTCCGGGCTGCGGAGAAGCGGGAGGGTCTGGCCTGGCAGGAGCCCCGGTGTGGGAGTTCCGGACTATGGGGGAGCGGGAGGGTCTGGCCGGGCAGGGGACCCGGTCTGGAGGTTCTGGGCTGCGGAGGAGCGGGAGGAGAGGGGGAATAAGCTCGGGAGGAGCCCCGGGGTGTGAGGCCGCGCCTGGCCTGAGGCGTTAAGCGGCATCTCCCCCCGCAGAAGCCGATCCTGCTGCAGGGCCATGAGCGCTCCATCACGCAGATCAAGTACAACCGGGAGGGAGACCTGCTCTTCACCGTGGCCAAAGATCCCGTGAGTGCGGCGGGTCCTGCCCGACCACCCCCGGGGTGTAAACCGGCCCCCGGCGTTAATTGAGCGGCTGTTGATCAGGCCCGATAATGAGCCCGTCTGGTAACAGGGGTGCTGGGGTGTTTTCTTCTCCCAGATTGTCAACGTTTGGTACTCGGTGAACGGAGAGAGGCTCGGCACCTACAATGGGCACACGGGCGCCGTCTGGTGCGTGGATGCCGACTGTATCCTTTGATCACACAAACCAGTTTGTCCGTCCAGTCACCTCTCCTTATAGTGATTCACTGGAGCTGTTTCCTCCCAACAGCTGCTCTGCCTCCCCCTGAGGAGGAGGAGAGGTGACACAGGGTGTTTAACTCTTCTCCTGCCTTTCCCTTCCTCCATCTCCACGGTGGTTTTGCTTCCCGGGCTGTTGTTTGGAATACTGTGTGTGGTGTTGTCCTAGCTGCTCTTGTTTTTCCCTAGCTGCTTTAGCTGTGGTGACCCTGGGACCTCAGTCATCTCAAGGTCTTCCACCTCTAGATGTGCAGAGGTGGTGCTGATGTGAGAGCTGGAGCTTTTCTCCTGAACATTTCCAGAGGGAAGCTGTAGGGTTTGTAATGGGAACGCTGGGATTCTGTGCCAGTGCTGCAGCACTGCTGCTCCTGGAAAGCCCATTGCCCAGCTGTGTGAAATAGAGCATTTTAATCTGGTGTGTGACTATCCTGGGGGTATCTGGACAGGGGTTTTTGAGGGGGGGGGTGCTGAGAAGGTGCTGATCTTCCCTAACTGCTGGCCCAGGGGACACCCGCCACGTGCTCACCGGCTCCGCCGACAACAGCTGCCGGCTCTGGGACTGCGAGACGGGTGAGAGGCTCTTCTGGGCCACCCCGGCCTGCCTAGAGGGCTGTGGTGGGGCTGTGGTGGTGCCAGCCGTGCCCCTTCATCCCCCAAAAGGGCTTTTGAGCACCAGCTGGGGCTGCTGGAGGGGAGGGGCTGAGAGAATATTTACTGATGTGCGCTCAAAGCGGGAGGGTGGAGTTTGCAGGGGGCTGAACCTGCTCCCTGCTGCTCTCCCCATCCCCAGCCCTCCCTCAGCTGCTGGTTTGCACCGACCCAGCCACTAAAATCCCTGGTGCTGATGGTTTCTGCTGCAGGGAAGCAGCTGGCCCTGGTGAAGACCAGCTCTGCGGTGAGGACGTGTGGCTTTGACTTTGGAGGGAACATCATCATGTTTTCCACGGACAAGCAGATGGGGTATCAGTGTTTCGTCAGCTTCTTTGACCTCCGGGACCCCAGCCAGATTGGTGAGGAACCCAGCCAGGTGCCTGCACCAGGGAATGAGGGGAAGCCTTGCTCACTAGAGCTGGTGCCACTCTGTCTGTCTGTCTGTCTCCTTCCTTCCTGCAGAGAACAACGAGCCCTACATGAAAATCCCCTGCAGTGACTCCAAGATCACCAGTGCTGTGTGGGGCCCGCTGGGAGAGTTCATCATTGCTGGCCACGAGAACGGGGAGCTGAACCAGTTCAGTGCCAAGGTCAGACTGATAAGGAGCAGCATCTCCCTGGGGGAGGATATTGCAGCATTCCTGTTGTGGTCAGGGGACAGAATTAGGGGCTTTTTGGCTCAAACCAGCAGCCTCCTGGAAAGACAAAAATAAGCAGCTCCCTGGAGCAAAGCTGATGTACCAGCATCTGCCCTGCTGCTGGCAGCTCCTGACTTGTCTTTCACCAATTCCCAGCGTGGTGGGGGTTGGAAGGAACATCTAGGGGTCATCTGGTGCCAGCCCCCTGCTCCAGCAGGGTCACCCAGAGCAGGAGCCCAGGGTTGGAGTGTTCAGGGGAGTTTGGAATCTCTCCAGAGAAGGAAACTCCACAACCTCTCTGGGCAGCCTGGGACAAGCTCTGACACCCTCACACCAAAGAACTTCCTCCTCTTGCTCAGAAGGAACCTTCTGGCTTCCAGTTGGTGCCCCTTGTCCTGTCTCTGGGCACCACTGACCAGAGTCTGGCCCCATCCTCTTGCCCCCTGGGGCCCTTTAGCTCTTGCTCAGACTACTCTTCTCTAGCTGAACAGCCCCAGGGCTCTCATCCTGGCCTGGGCACAGAGATGCCCCAGCCCCTCAGAATCCTCAGAACCTCTGCTGGCCTCCCTCCAGTAGATCTTGTGAACTGGGGAGCCCAGAACTGGAGCCAGAGGTGGCATTACTGGGACAGAGTGGCAGGAGACCCTCCCTTCTCCTGCTGGCCACACTGCTCTGACTGCACCCCAAGCAGGTGTGTTGTCCCTGGGGCTGCTCTGTGCTCCCTCCCCCTGCCACCTCGTTCCAACTGCCACCTCTGCCCTGCAGTCAGGGGAGCAGCTCTCAAACATCAAGGAGCACACTAAGCAGATCAACGACATTCAGACCTCCAGGGACATGACCATGTTCATCACAGCCTCCAAGGACAACACAGCCAAGGTGAGACCTCCCCAGCTGGTTGGGAACATGGGGGGGCTGTTATTTCCTTGCAGGACCTCAGCTCAGAGCTGGGGCTTCTGCAGGGGTTTGCTCCTTAGGAACCAGAGTAGGTGGGAAGTCAAAGCTCAGTGGGAAAGGGGAGGTGCCACCACTTGAAATTCATGGCCAGGTGTTGCCCAAATCTGTCTGCACTTTGCTCCTCCAGAAGGTGCTGGAGTGAGATGCAGCTGAGGTCAGTGTTTTGGGATATTTGGTGGATTTGGGTGCCTTTGAGCAACTGTAGAGTGAAGAGAGTCCAGGTGAGGCCTCCAGCAGCCAGGGAAGTGGAAGTGCAGGAGCACTGGCAGCCCAGTTGAGAGCAGCTCTCTCCCTCTTGCCTCCCAGCTCTTCGACTGCACGACACTGCAGCATCTGAAGACGTTCCGGACGGAGCGGCCGGTCAACTCTGCTGCCCTCTCCCCCATTTTTGACCACGTAAGGATGAGCTCCCTCCTTCTGATGGCCTTACTGGCACTTCTGGCAGGCAGAGGGTCACCAGGCCTGCTAAAAACCACACCTGTGGCTTGGGGCTGGGGAGCTTTGCTGAGTGCTGGTGCAGGGAACAAGGCTTTGTGTCCTCTGATCCTCAGAGGAGCGTGGCTGGGAGGTGGGAGGTTCTCTGGGGT
Source organism: Corythornis vintsioides (assembly GCA_025447755.1). NCBI lineage: Eukaryota > Metazoa > Chordata > Aves > Coraciiformes > Alcedinidae > Corythornis > Corythornis vintsioides. The sequence goes on from JAOEGS010008116.1 coordinate 16,724, forward strand.
GGGAGTTTGAGGGCTCTGGGTGTAGTCAGAGGTTCCCTCAAGGCTCAGCTCTGTCCTGGCTGATGCTGAGCTTGTTCTGGCTTCTCTCCATTGCAGGTTGTGCTTGGTGGTGGGCAGGAGGCCATGGATGTGACCACGACCTCTACCAGGATTGGCAAATTTGAGGCCAGGTTGGTCTTTTTCCTCTGGTAGGGCCGAGTCCTCACCTGGAGGATTCCTGACAGCCCAGGGGGGTTGTTCCCAGGGCATTTTGCTCCTGGTGGTGTTGGAGTTGTTAAACTTGCAGAGGTTTTTTTGAGGGAACCCTGGTTGTGCCTCTAACCTGACTTTGTGATAACCTAAATCTTCTTCCTTCTCCCAGGTTCTTCCACTTGGCTTTTGAAGAAGAATTTGGCAGAGTGAAGGGTCACTTTGGTCCGATAAATAGTGTTGCTTTTCATCCTGATGGGAAGAGGTGAGGAGCTCTGTGGGTCCTGCAGTGAGCCCCAGTCGAGCCAAGCCACTGTTTGGTTGGGATGTGGCCTGGCCCAAGGGAGGTGGGCAGTGGGAATGGATCCAGCACCCTCCTCAGCTCTCCCATTGATCCCAGACTGGCCAAGGGCTTCACTGGGGTGCAGTCAGGGAATTGTTTGGGTTGGAAGAGACCTTTTAAGATCCTTCAGTCCATCTGCTCCCCCAGCACTGCCAGTGCACCACAACTCCACAGGGGCTTGGAAACCCCTCCAGGGGTCACAGAGACTCCACCCCTGTCCTGGGCAGCCTGGGACAGCCCTGGAGGGGAAGAAATTGCTCCTCAGCTCCAACCTAAACCTCCCCTGGGGCAGCTTGAGGCTGGTTCCTCTTGTCCTTCACTAACTTGGCTGCTGCACATTTTGGCCGCATCATTTATTTTGTCTTGTGACTCATGTGGTGGTTTCTGGAGGGGGTTGTGAGGACAGGCTGCACCCCCCTGTGCTGTGAACTGAGGGGCAGTCAACTCCTGGTGCCACCAGTGACCTTCCCTTCTCTTTCCTCCTGCAGTTACAGCAGTGGGGGTGAGGACGGCTACGTTCGCATCCACTACTTCGATCCCCAGTACTTCGAGTTTGAATTTGAAGCTTAAAGGAGGAGGAATCTGCTCCCTCCTCTCCTTCTTCTCCTTCTTCCTCCTTCTGCTTCCTCCTCTCCACAACTCCTTGGGGAGTTGGGTGAAGCTGAGGAAGCAGAAACCCACTGGGCTCCAGAGGGTGGCACGGGCTGTGGCGGGAGGGGGAGCAGAGGCAGGGGAGGGAGCTGGGCTGGCTGCCTGCTGGCCCCTGGGAGCAGGGGTCCGGCTGGGCATATTTATACATGGGGGAGAAAAAAAAATCACCAGGAAATAAATAGAAATCTTTTCTAAACACAAGGTAAAGCACCTCTGTGGGGTTTGTTTGGAGGTCTGGAACAGAATTGCCCTGAGGGCTTTCCCAGCTCTACTGGCAGTGCTTGTGCTCCCACCCAGGGGCTGGCAGCAGGGTGGTTACTCAGAATCATGGAAGGGTTTGGGTGGGAAGGGACCTCTCAAGGTCAATTTGAAAGGGAGCGGGGACATCTGCAGCTAGAGCAGGGTGCTCAGAGCCCTGGCCAACCTGGGGTGGTGCGAGGGAGGGGACAGCCACCACCTCTCCAGGCACCCTGGGCCAGGCTCTCACCACCCTCAGCAGCAACACTCTCTCCCTCTTAGTTTCAAACCATCCCCCTTGTCCTGTCCCCACAGGCTCTGATAAGTCTGTCCCAATTTCTAAGTCCTGGAAGGCGACCAAAAGTTCTCCCTGGAGCCTTCTCTTTTCCAGGCTGAACAATTCTTAACTCTCTCAGCCTGGACTCACAGCACTGGGGTCTCTGTCCCCCTCAGCTTCACTCCTTCCTGGGGAGGACCCCCAGCTCCAGGTCAGATCCATCCCTGGAGTGTGAAGAGGCTGAAAGGGCAGGAGCAGGTCAGTGTTCTCCGGATGACACACGCGCCCAGTTCTGGTGCTTTGTTTATTTGCTGCACTGACCCTGAGCCAACTTTCCTCATGGAACAGTTATTTCCTGCACTGGCCTGGTTGTGTTGCAACACCTCATCCTTCCAGCCCCCTCGCCCTGTGTCTGTCTGTCTGTCAGGGTGGTTTGTAGCTCTTTCCTTCCTCCAAACTGGGTTGAAGGGCAGATTTCCTGGGCTGGCTCCCAGCTCGGAGTGACCGACAACAGTCGGAGCCAGGGTGTCCTGCAGGGAGAGGGGGTTGTGGGTTTAGCAGTTTGGCCTTTGCCATGTCCAGCAACCGGGCAGGGGGAGTGGGAGCTGTGGGTGCTGTTGGGCACAGCCACCTCCTGCTCCTTCAGGTACCAGTGCTGCCAGAACCCAGCTCCTGCTGGAGTGGAGATGCCCCTGGCCTCGAGCAGATGAGCAGGCGCAGGCTGTGAGGGACAGAGCACTTTACTGAAACAAGCTGGGTCTGCCCAGCCCAGAGCCTGCAGAAAGGTGCCCGTCCCCCCTCCCAGAGCCTGTGTCCTGCACAGTGCTCCCCACGGACCACCCCACTGTCCCCTCAGCCTGCAGGGACCCAGCCCCCCCATGCTGCCGTTCATTGCTCACTCTCCGTGCGGGCGGCTGGGTCGGAGAGGGAGCAGCTCAGCCTGGACCCCCCACTCTCCTTCAGCGGGGGGTCGCTGTCTTCTGCTAACCGCTGGATCTCTGCCCAGGCCTCGTCCAGGTACTGGGATGAACGGATCCATCGGAAGAATAAACCTAGGAGAGAAGGGGCCCTGTGTTACTCCAGCTGTGCCGTAGCCCTGAACAAAGCAGAGAGCAGCTTTTTCTTGTGGATTCCAAGGTGGGTGTGGAGAGCTCTGGGCCCAGCTTACCCTGCCAGAGCTGGATGCTCTGGGGCTCCACCGAGGGCCAGATGACCAGGGTGTTGTGTGAATAGAGAGGGTTCAGGTATTTCTTCTTCTCTTCAGGCTGGTTCAGCCAGGCCCAGAGGGAATGTGTGTTCTCCTTCACCTTACACAGGCACCTATGGGAGAGTCAAAATGTGTTTTGTGCCATAGGAGATTTAGGTTGGAGCTGAGGGACAATTTCTTCCCCTCCAGAGTTATCCAGTTCTGTCCCAGGCTGCCCAGGGCAGGGGTGGAGTCCCCATGACCCCTGGGAGGGTTTCCAAGCCATGGTGCTGAGGGACACGAGTTAGTGGTGCCCTGGCACTGCTGGCAGATAGACTGAAGGATCTTAAAGGTCTCTTCCAACCCAAACAATCCCTCATTCTACAAAGGCAGGGTCGGGTCAGCCCCTGCCGTGGGGCCAGGGCAGGGTGATGATGGTGGCACCGCTCCAAAGGGCCAGTGCTGTTCCCCCCTTCCCACCCCACTCGCCTCTCCTTCTCGTTGTTGCAGAGGAAGGTGCCGTAGGCAGAGGCGTAGGCGTTGTCGAAGAGGGCAAGGAGGAGGCTCTCACTGAACTCCAGGGAGAAGGGGAACTGGCGGCTCAGCTGCCACACGCAGTCGAGGAAGAGCAGGAACAGCGGTGCCTCCTGCTTCAGCCGGGCGTGGGAGTAGGCAGAGCGGGCACAGCGGAGGTGGAAGGGGTGACCACCCTGTGGGGAACCCCCGACGGGGGAATTATGGGTGTGAGGGTGAGCAGGGGGTGCCCACCAGAGTCCCCAGCCCTCTCAGGGCTGCCGGCCTCACCTGGATCCACTCCCTCTCCAGCAGCCCCTGGAAGCCGTTCAGCGTGCGGCAGGACGGGTCCAGGATCAGCTGGGCCAGCGCTGTCACCAGCAGCGTCGTGTCCGTCCCCTCCGCCCCGTGCACCAGCACGTTGGCCTCCTCCCTGCAGGCAAACGGGAGGGTGCCCGAGGTTTGTGCCACCCTGAGGGGTTTGGAAGGGGGGTCGTGCAGAGGGGCAGCCCCCCAGTTACCTGTCCAGGCACTGTGCAGCCAGGCAGGCCGTGCTCAGCGCTGCCTTGATGTGGCTCAGCCAGCGGCAGCTCTCCAGCCGGCTCAGCCAGCGGTCCATGCTGAGCGAGGTGTCGTTGCAGGCTTCCACCAGCTTAACGAAGCTCTCCTGCAGTGGCCGGCCTCTGGGAAGGCAGGAGAAGGGTGGCAGGGGCTTGGTGAGTGGCTTTTGGGGGGGCTGCAGCCCATTGGCATGGCAGTGACCTGTGTCATGAGAAGCACCGAACCTCAGCGCAGCCCCTCACCTCTCCAGGGGTCGGTGCAGCCTCCTCCACTGGGGGTAGGAGGACTTGGGCTCCGTGCCACCCCCGGTCATCCGAGCCTGCTTGGCCGCCTGGGCGGAGCGTGTGTCGATGATAAAGCCCCGTTTCCCCTGATCCAGCACCGTCCCCAGCAGCACCTCATCCTCACGGCACCGCTTTCGGTTGGGGCCCGTCAGGGGCTGGCCACTGCGGAGCAGAGCCTGGGGGGCGAGGGACAGCGGGCAGTGAGAGCTGGGGGGGCACCAAGGCAACTGCACCGGATGGGGGGCTTCGAGCTGCCTTCACCCCATGGCTGCCAGTGGTGGGAAAGGGGAGGGATGAGATGGACTCACGGTGCTGTTTTTGGGGTGGAAATAGCTGAGGATGGGGAATCGCCCTCCCTGCCGGAACCGGGCTGCCTTCCGCAAGGTGTCGTCGTCCAGCGCTGCTGGCACGATGACGAGGGGAGGGTATGTGGGGCAGGTGGTGAAATCCTGGTTCACGTTGCTCAGCCGCCACTGGCTTGTCTGGGGGAGAAGCAGAGTGGGGATGGGGATGCCTCGTTTGCCTCCTTGGCAGCCTGGCACAGGTCGGGGGAGCCGCTTGTCCCCCCAGCTCTGCTGGGACTCACCTGTGAGGAGATCTGTTGGAAGTATTGCTCGAGGGGGAAGAGGTGCCAGCCTTCCTCGAGCTTCAAGCTCTGGGGTCTGTAGAAGAACGGGTACATCATCATCACCGAGTCCACCGAGGAGAGGGCCTGGAGTGGGAGCAAAGGTGAAGCTGGTCATGAGCTCACCAGCGTACAGAGATGGCTGGGAAAGTCCCCACCATGTCCCCAGCACTCTGCAAACCCTGTTCCCCCCTCCTGACCGCATCCCAGCTGCAAGCAAGGGCTGGGCAGGCGGGCGCTGGCACCACCAACCCCACGAACACCTTGTGCCAGCACCATCCGGGAGCCGAGTGTTTACCCCCGTTAATGACAGACCGAGAGCAAACACTGCAGCGGCCGCTTTCTCCTGCCAACCCTTTGTGGCCCGGGCCAGGCTCACCTCGATGGAGCTGGCCATGTTGAGACATTCCTCCATGCCCGGGATCTCCAGCTGCAGCACCTTCAGGTCTTTGCACCTCAGCGTGATGGTGCCAGAGGAGCTGGCGAGCCTGGAGGAGACAGGAGGAGGGTCAGGACTGGCTGTAGGGCTGTGCAGACAGACAGACAGGCCCACAACGGTGCCAAGCTGCCCTCTTCTCCCACCCCCAGCAAAGCCAAGTGGGGTGAAGCAGGAGGGCTGGGGGTGCCAAATCACTGGCCCTCATCTGGCACTGGTGGCACTCCTGAGGCTGAGATTTCCACCATCTCCCTGCCCCAACCGGGGCTTGGTGGGTGCCACGGTGGCGAGGACAATGCTGGGTGGGTTAGCAGAGCTGAGAGAGCATTAAAAGCCAAACCTGGTGTCTTGTGGGGAGCCGTTAGTCCGGGGGGGCTGGTACCAGCCTAAATTCTGCACTCTGAGGCACAGAGGAGAAGAGGAGGTCAACGCCCGGTGCCACGGGGCAGAGGAGGGCCGAGGTTCAGCGGGCAGCGAGTGCAGCAGGGAATCTCCTCCAGCTAAGGCAAGGGGGTGGCACTGCTAGAAGGGAGCGTGGGGCCGGCCGTGGGGAGAGACCCACCTCTTCTCCACGGCGTCCACGTTGCGGATGAGCAGCCAGAGCTCCTCGGTGCCGGGCTGGCCGTCCCCGCCGGGGCGGGAGGAGAGGAGCAGGTGGTGGCTGGTGATGCACAGGGTGCCCCTCACCGCCGGCAGCCCCACGCGTGACAGCAGCACGTTCTCCACCGTCGCCGTCTTGATCAGCTCGGAGAACTCCATGGCTGATGCCAGCGGGTCACCGAGCTTGGCCCGTCTCTGCCGGGCACCGGGACCTGCCGCTGGCAGCTGTGGTGGAGCTGGAGGAAAAAGGGGAAATCCTGCAGCCGCACAACCCGGGCAACCCCCTCTTCCCTCTGCGTCACGCTGGGCCCCATCGCCTCACACCCCCCCCCGCCTCCGTGTTTACGTTGTTGTCACCTATAGCATAAGGAGCTGCTTCCCCGCAAAACGACATTTCCGCCCCCGGCAACGCTGTTATTGCAGATGGAGAAACTGAGGCACGGGGCAGCGGGGGCTGAGCTATCTCCAGGCTCCCTGGCACTGTCCAGACCCCTAAACCAGGTACCCCGTGCCCAAGTGTTTTTGGTGGATGGTGAAAATGCAACCGCTGCCTTGCAGGGAGCATGCTCTGGGTGCTTTTCTGCCGGTGCTGGGGCTCTTGGGTGCTGCTGTATCACCCCTGGCACCAGCCCGACCCCGGCCCCACAGGCTTTGCCTGTCCGCGCTGCCAGCCCCGGACCTGGGAATGGGGCAGAACCTGCTGCCAGGTGCCCTGGCTGAGGAGGAGGAGGAGGATGAGAGGGTGGCAGCACTGCCAACCTCGGCCACCCCCGTGCTTACCTGCTCGGGCGCGACGGGGACCTCGGGGTGCAAGCAGGGGACTGTGGGGGTGCGAGCGAGGGCCTCGGGGAGCGAGCAGGGGGCCTCAGCGTGCAGGGGGGAACCTGGCCGTACAAGCAAGACTCTCAGGGTGCAAGCGGGAGACTGTGGGGTACCCCAGGGATAGCAAGGGGACCTCGGAGTGCAAACGGAGAGCCGTCGGATATACGCAGGGAACCTCGGGGTGCAAGCGGGGAACTCGGGGTGCAGGAAGGCAGCTCAGAGTGCATGCGGGGAGCCGGGCGATGTCCCGCACAGCCCCGCAGTGCCGGCGGCTCGGCTCGGAGCTCCGCGCCCGGCGGATGTCGGGTTTAAGGTGGCCCGGCCCCGGGGCTGGGGAAAGGAGCCAGTGGCCGGATTCTGACTCGGTTCCACCTTAACAGCCCGGCCAGGGTGCGGGACCTTGGTTGCCCCCCGGTTTCTCGCCCATCCACCCCCGCCCCTCGCGGGTTCTTTTTCCTTCCTTAGGCTTTTTTTGCCACCCCCCCGGGTACGGGAGGGCGGCTGCTGCCGAGGATAAATCATCTTTGCCAGTATGTCCCAGTGAAGGCTTCCTCCTGGGGAACTGGGAGTCTCCTCCCAGCTGGAGACAATAACGCTAAAAAAGAAAAGGAAAGGAAATAAAAAACCCCAAACCAAGCGGCACAAAACAAGCCCCCCTCCTTCGTGCTCCTCTTGATAAGGAAAGTTCCTGCGCGTTATAATTGTCCTCGGTGTCCCCAACCTTTATTGTTCTGGGTGTGAATAAATAGCTGGGACTCTTAACTGGTGCAGCTGGTGAGAGTGGGTGGGTGTTTGTGGCCAAGGTGCTCATCACCCCGCGGATACAGTTTGCACAGGAGCTTTGAGGTAGGGGGAAGGTCACCTGGGGGCTGTGGGGGATCTGGGGGGTGCCACCATGGCCTTCAGCCAGCTGAAGTTCAAGGAGCTGGGTGAGGAGGAGCCCACCTGGGAGGAGGAGAACCTGGACAGTGTGAAGGCTCTGACAGCCAAGCTGAAGCTCCAGACTCGGAGACCTTCCTACTTGGAGTGGGAAGCCCGGGTGCGGGGGCAGCCCTGGCGCAGCCGGACCCCCGGGGAGGCCCTGGGCACACAGCAGGGCCCTGGGCACGCCAAGGACAAGTGGGATGGTGGCATCTGTGGCTTCGCCACCATGGAGGCGGCTCTGGAGTGGCTCAGGACGGAGCTGGTGAGTAGTTGCTGGTGGGATGGTGGGCACGAAGTGGGGGTGAGGGCGGGGCGCCCTAAGGGATGGGGACACGGAGCTTGTCCATGCAGAGGGGGCACTCCCAGCTCAGCCTCTGGAGTGTGCTGGGACCAGGGTGCTCATCCCTGGCTCCCGTGTCCCCGTGCAGCGGGAGATGCAGGTGACAGACCAGCGCCTGGCCCAACAGCTGATGCGCCTGCGGGCGCAGCTGCACCGGCTGAAGGTGGAGCAGGCCTGTCACCAGCACAAGGAGATGCTGGATGATGCCACCTTCGGCCTCGAGGGCTGCGAGGAAGACTCGGACCTGCTCTGCAACATTCCCCCCAAGGCCGCCTTCCTGCTCTCCATGCCGCTCAAGCACATCGGCGTCACCCGCATGAACATAAACTCCCGGCGCTTCTCCCTCTGCTGAGTGGGGTCCTGCCGAGTGCTCGGCACCCGAGGATGCACCCGGACCTGGCAGGGCTAGAGAATCCCTCCTCCGGGAGTGCAGAGCTGCTGCCGGGGCTGCGTTCCCCCGGAGGATGTGATGCTGCCCGCCCTGCACGGTGCCATCATCGCCGTGAGGCACAGGGTGTTTAGGGGCACCCGGTGGCTGGTCCCGTAGGACGGTGGGGTCAATCACAACGGAAAATGTGGGGAGCAGCCCTGTGAGGAGGAATAAAAGAAGGTGAGAGATGATGGGTGGTTTTTTTGGTTTTCTTTTTACCCATCTGCCTGTGGCTGCCTTCACTGTGGGGGTGCCTGATGGGGGGTGAGGCTGTGCTGCCCTTCCCCAGATGCTGCCCGTTGCTCTGGGTTGCAGGGTGGGTGGATTCTCAGCAGTTTCTGCCACAGGACGGTGCTGTGACCGAGAGATGGTGTCTCTGCTTTGGGCACCTCGATGCCAGCCTCGCCCTGGGCTCCCCTGGCAGTGGGTGGGTGCTCGGGCTGTGCTGTGTCAGGAAACGCTGTCACCGAAGTGGCAGCGAGCGGAGGGGTTGTTTCTGAGGCTTGAGACCAGCAAATGCTGGGGGGAGCTGTGCTCAGGGTTGGGAAGCCCCTGTCCTGCCTCGTCCCCAACCCCGTGCAGCACGGTGCTGGGAGCAGGAGGGATCCCGGAGGCAGTGCCAGCTGGGGCTGGCAACGCTGCCCTCACCAGAGGGGCTTGCTTTTGGCACTTTCCCTTCCTCCGTTAACACCAAACCCTTTACAAAAAGAAGTTGCCCCTTAGGAATGTGACTTTCAGAGAACAATTTTGGTGTGAGGTGACCCAGGGATAATTCTGGGGGCTTGTTTCTCCTTGACAGGGTAGCAGCAGGGCACAGGGAGAAGCCGATGTGCACCCCAAGACTGTGGCACATCCCAGGACCTGGAAGCATCTCCCCACCCCTCCTTCCCTAGGGCACCCACGGCATTGGCAAGCACGATGGGAACGGGGCTATGTGGCTGCCCCTGGGACGTGTCCCTGCCAGGGTGGATGCTGCGTCCGGTGCTGCCACCGCGGTGCCCACCCAGCTGCCACAGACACCCCCCCCCCAGCACATCTGGGCTTCCTGCCTGTGCCTCCGCAGAGCAGTCGGCAGGTACCTGCGGCTTCTTTGAGCGCAAAAGCCAAGACAATGGTGTTGTGGTTGCTCTGCTCTGAGCTGTCTCCAAAACACCAGGGCTGGCAGCCCGCCTGGGGCACTACATGTCCTCTGGGCTTCGGTCAATGTCACCTCAGTTCTAAGGGTGCCAAGGTCCGGGGTGACCCCGTGGTGATGACCAAAGTGGGGGCTGGGGGTGCAGGATGAGTCCAGCAGCCTGTGTAGGGGTCGGGAGCAGCCGGTTCACAGCACTGCCCACACCGAGCACCGGAGAGGGCACAGCACAGGGAACTGGGGGGGCTCAGCCAACTGGGACTGGCCGGGCAGCGGGTGACAATCCCCTGCCCATCCCTGACCCTCGCACCGCATCTCCCACACCCCAGGACCCTGCTTCCCCACCGGCCAAAGGGCTCAGCATCCCCTTGCCCACCTACTGGCTGGGGATCGGTGTCCGGGGGTGGGCACCTGGAGCAGGGACCCTCGGTGCCGGGGATGGCAGGAAGCCATCGGGGTTTGTCACCGGCTCTTGCGGTCATGCTCGAGCTGAGAACCAGCCTCTCGAGAGTTTGCTCATGAGGCAGGAAACCAGGGCAGGCGGCGAGCAAGAGCGAGCGGTGGCAAGCAGGGAGCGAGCAGTGGCAAGCGGGGAGCGCGCGCCCGCGTGCGGGGGGCTCAGCTCTGCTCCCCAGAGGGTCTCCCCGCACTCCGGCCAGGGATGGACAGGACGTGAGAGGGGACGGTGCTTTCTCCTGCTGCCCAGCCATGGGAGTCTGAGAGCAGCCGGTCCTCGCCTCGCTGCCAACAGGTAACAGGGGACATGGGAGTGAGGGGGTCTGCACCCTTCAGATGGGAGCTGGAGACCACCTTGAGTGCTTGTGGAGAGTGGGGGGTCCTGTTGTGCTCACCGAGGTTGCCCCTCTGAGGGATGGAAGTGGAGGTTTGGGCTTGTTGCTGTGATGTGACTTGAGTGCTGGTGGCTGGGTGGGAGCAGGGATGTGCTCCCAGTTACTCTGTGGCTGCCCCAGTTGGGGTGAAAGTCACTGCTCTGGTGGCTTCTGTCCACTGGTGGGAGGTCTGCCCATACTGGGAGCACCAGCCCCCTTCACAGAGCTGTCCCCAAGCCCCCATTTCCAGGGCAAAACGGGAGTTTTGTTCCCAGGGCCAGATTCTCAGCTGCCTGCCTGTGGTTGAGATCAGCTCAGGACCAGACAGCAGTTTAGTGCTGGTCCCCCTGGGCCCACTGCCCAGTCTGGGGGGTTCAGATGCCAGGTTTTGGTGCTGCCTCAGTGCAAACACCTCCGGCTGCTAGGGCAGCTTTGGGGCCTTCATGTCTCTGCAAGACTGTGCCAGTGTGTGGCCGACCACCCAGTTGGGTCACAGCTGCCTCGGGGACATCCAGGGCACCTCGGTGAGCCCTGAAGAGCACCAGGGACTGGCTCAGCTCAGCCTTCAGCCCTCCTCATGCCCTCCCACGCTTGCCAACAAACCAACCAGCCCTGGCCAAAGAAGCTCATGTGGAAGGGTCAGCACGGGGTATCTCCTCCAGCCAGAGCCCGAGGTGGGGAGGTCCGGCCAGGCACGTACACAGCCGTGCAAGGACACACGTGTGCACTCACGTACACAGGGGAGACGTGGTGGAGCAGGGGGGCAGGGGCACCCACCCCTCCCTCCCAGGCAGCCTTCACAGGAGAAATTCAGTTGCGCAGATGCAAGTGACAAAACCCTGACTTCAAACACCCCGTTTGTGCCGGCGTGGCCCTGGTGCTGCGCAGGTGAAACGGCTGCTGGGGGGAAATTCTGCTGTGGCTTGAGTACAGGAGGAAAAAAACACACACCAAAAAAAAATAAGCACAATAGCAGCACCTCCCTCCCCACCCTGGCTTTGTGCAGGAAGGGAAAAAACACCTCCTGGCACCTCTCGCCTTTGGTGAAGGTGTTTGAGGGGCTGCTGACAGGTCTAGGGGAGCAGGGGCTTCTCCTCTGTGGTGCCAGGGTTGGTGCTTGGGGCTGGGGATGAGCTTTGCTGCTGCCTGGGACAATGCCAGGGCCTCCTCGTGCCTGCATCAGGGCTTTGTGGTGTGGCCAAATACTTTTTTGGGTGCCAAAGTGTGTATCAAATAGGTGCCACCAGAAGATGAAGGGGTTCAGGGTGGTTTTTTTCCCCAAAGCAGCGTTGCACAGCTTGGGGGGCTCCCTTGTCTACCCTCTCCTCACCAAAATTGTCCCTTGGCTGCTGTGGTGATGGGCACCTACTCAAGCGAAGCCCCTGCTGACAGAACCTCCTCAGCAGCTCCAAGAGAGGTGGATTTAAGGCTGTGCTTGTGAAACCTGCTTGTGAAAACATGGCTGGGTAATGGCTCCCCAGTAGGACCAGCACCTCCCAGCAACGCGGCTCCCGGGGCTCAGCTGGTGTGCAGGGGACCCGGCGAGGACAGGGACCCTCACAGCTGCACCACCTCCCTGCCACATAAGAGCTGCCAAAGCAGCTGCTGAGTTTTGGGTGCTGGGGGCAGAGACACCTGGGCTGTCTCATGGCACCGCCAGGTTCCCAGCCCTGCCGTTGGCACCCAGCGCCTGCGGAAGCCACGCTGCAAAAGAGCCCTCAAAGAGCCCCCGGAGCTGCTGGGCAGAGCCTGGAAAAAGGGGTTTTGGGGGGCTAGGTCTTGCTGGAGATAAATCCTGGGGGTTTAGGAGGGGGAGGATTCTGCGGAAGAGCTTTTTCCAGGGCCGTGGGCTGTCGTTTCCACGTGACACGCCACAGGGCTCCCACTCTGTGCCACCCTCGGCTTCCAGGGGAAGATGAGAGCTGTCCAGGTGGTTGGCAGAGCCCTACTTGTGGCATCACTGCCAGGCTGCCCTGGTACCCATGCCACGGTGCCAGGGACTCTGGAGCATAGCCCGGTGCTGGCTTGGCAAGGCTGGCGGGGGGTCATTGATGTTTTGGGGTGAGCTCTTGAGGATGGAGGGGTCCTGGAGCAGGGTTGGGGATTTAAGGGACATCTTTGGTGCTAGAGAAACAGGAGCACAGCAGTGGGCTGAAGGAGGGCTAAAGAGAGCCCTGGGGACTGAAGGAAATCCGGGGTGATGCAGCATGGGTGGGGGAGAACTCACAGCTGCTTTTAGGGCCAGGGAGGTGCCTGGTCCAGCCAGACCTCACAAATCAGGAGGTGCAGGGCAAGGCGGGGATGTTTGAATTGCTAACAGGGTGCTCCTGATAAAGTTGTCTAGATGGAGAACATGGGGATCGCCCCGTGGGCTGCAGGGTGGGAAGGAGGCATGGCCAGGCTGTGCTGTTCCAGGGCAGCCTCGGGCTGGGGACTAATTGCTTTTGGTGTTTTTAATGAGCAAAGCCAGAACTTTTGTTCTGAGGGACAAAAACCTTTCCTCCTAACTTTTGTTAGGAAGAAATATGGCTAGTGACAGAGAGTCAGGGCATACCCCAGTTCAGCTGAGGACCTGGGGAGTGTGTGGGATGGGGCCATGCGGTGTGGGCAGCCAGACAGGTGAACACAGAGATGGGGATGTGCTGTAGCAGGTCGAGAGGGAAGGCTGGGGGTGCGAAGGCTTCTTCCCTCACCCCCTGCAGCCACCATGGGCTGCTGCTGCAGCTCAGGGTACGACGATGACTGGATCGAGAACATTGACATCTGCGAGAACTGCAACTACCCCATCGATCCTGACAGAAAGTGCCAGGTGAGGAGGGGCTGAGGGGACCTGCCAGGCCCTATCTCAGTGGCCAGACTCCTCTGGAGGTGGCCATGGGATGGCCAGGCCCCAGGAAGGTGAAGGCTCACAGGGCCACTCATCCCCTTAGCAGAGGCTGATCCGCAACGGCTCTGAGGTGCAAGACCCCTTGGTGTCCTACGAGGCCACGTCCCCACCGTGCTCCCCCCTGCAAGGTAAGGTCTGGCCGTGGCAGGGGGTGGCTGTGGGGACACCCCCCAGCTGGTCACCGCCACCCTGCCCCTCCTCCTCTCCTCCCAGAGAAGCTGGTGGTGGCCCTGTACAACTACGAGCCCAAGCACGATGGGGACCTGGGGCTGCGGAAGGGCGAGAAGCTGCGTATCCTGGAAGAGTGAGTGAGCACTGACGGCATCCCAGCACCCACACCAGCATCACCCTGCGGCTCCCAGTGCTGCTGGGGGGTCCTGACAGCTTGGAGGGGATCTCACCTCTCTGTGTGCTTGCAGGAGTGGGGAGTGGTGGAAGGCACAGTCGCTCACCACCGGCCAAGAGGGTTTGATTCCCTACAACTTCGTGGCCACGGTGAACAGCCTGGAGCCTGAGCCGTGAGTAGGGGTTGAGTAGGAGCCGTGTCCCAGCAGGAATTGTGATGGTGGCAGGGGGGGATTTCTCTCTGGAAAGTGCTGGTGGCCTGAGCCCCCCCAGCCCTAACCCTGCCCCGTGTCCCCAGGTGGTTTTTCAAAAGCATCAGCCGCAAGGATGCAGAGAGGCAGCTCCTGGCATCGGGAAACACACACGGCTCCTTCCTCATCCGGGAGAGCGAGACCTCCAAAGGTACCACCCTGCGGGTCCTGCTGCCATCTCCTGCCGTGGGCACTGGGAAAGGCGCTGGGAAGCACAGGAAGAGTGTGAGGGTCCCACACCCACTTGTTCCCGTCTCCCCAGGCTCCTACTCTCTGTCAGTGAGGGACTTTGACCAGAGCCAGGGTGAGACAGTGAAGCACTACAAGATCCGCAACATGGACAGCGGGGGCTTCTACATCTCCCCCCGAGTCACCTTCGGCAGCTTGCACGAGCTGGTGGAGTATTACAAACGTACGTGATGTCCAGGGGCTGGGGGGGAACAAGGGGGCCAGAGGGACCTGCTTGCAGACAGGGGATGAGATGGGATGGGATGGGATGGGATGGGATGGGATGGGATGGGATGGGATGGGATGGGATGGGATGGGATGG